>SIJG01000283.1:0-36871 GCA_023374025.1 Heterodera schachtii
TGTTTCTTAATTATGATTGAAATAAGTTCAAAAAATTTTCGTTTCGTTTCGTACGAAAACGTTTATTTTTTCGTTTCGTACGAAAACGTTTATTTTTTCGTTTTCGTGTTTCGTTTTCGTCCGCCAAAATTTTTTTCGTTTCGTTTTCGTTTTCGGTTTTCAAAATTTTATTTTTCGTTTCGTGTTTCGTTTTCGTACCGAATGCCCTTTTTCGTTTCGTTTTCGTATACCAAAATTTTTTTTTAAAGTTTTCGTGCAGCCCTGATCGGCACCGCCGACCCCCCCAAAAAGCAATCTTTTCTTAAAAAATTAGTCCAAAATCTCAAAATTTGGTATTTTTAGACAAAATCTGCTAACAAATAGCATTAAAATTACAAAAAAATTTCCCGGCGGCGCTTATCAGCACCGCCGGCCCTAAAGTTATGGCTAGAGCTGGCAATTAAGGCACCAAAAAGCGCAAAATGGCACTGAAAAAAGGCACAAACATCATGAATAAGGCACGAAAAAAGGCATTTAAATTTTTTTTATTAATGATTTTTAGGGAGCAAAACGCGTGGGTCCCGAAAAAAATGAATTTTGGCGAACAATTTTTGTGAAAATTTTTCAATTCATAAAGGTATATTCTCTGAATTTTTTAGATCATTTCTTAGGGGTGTATTTTTGAGATTTTTTTGAATTTTGGAATTTTTCGGGAAAAAAACGTCAAAAAGGGCACCAAATCGCTAAAACTAATCTGTGGTTTTTTTAGAATCAAGGAGCAAAAACATGTTTTTTTGACTGCCTTTTCTGTCATTTTCCAAACTTTAGTACACCATTCAATAGAGCTTCAATAGCTTTACAATTTAGTTCAGAGGTGATCTTTAGCTTTTTCTGTTAATAAAAATGTTTTATTGCTTTTTTTGGAAAAAATATAAAAATTCAAAAAAAACCGAAACCGAAACGATATACCGAAAATTTTTCTTCGGTTTTTTTCAGTTCGGTTTTTTTCGGTTTTTTAACCGAAACCGTTCGACCGAGAATTTTTTGGGTTTTTCGGTTTTTTCGGTTTCGGTTTTTTTCGGTTTTTAACCGAAACCGTTCGACCGACCCTCTTGTCCGGTCTCTAATAAGAAGTTGAGTGCTTACGTGTAAAAATGCCAAGAACCGATCTTGAGTCAGGGATTCAAAACCGTCCTCATTTTAACGTAGGTAACATTTATAGGTATAGCCAAGCATTTTTCTTGTGTTATTTTCGCAAACTATTTTTAATTATCATATAAAAATTTTATGTTTTAAAAGTTGTGCTGAAAGTTGTATGCAAAGTTGAATGAAAGTTGTTTATAAAGTTGAAAATTGGTCGAAAGTTGTATGAAAGTTGTACAGAAAGTTGTATAAGAAGTTGAGAGTGTTTCATTGTAAAAAATCCAAGTACCAATCTTGAGTTCGGCATAATATACGGTGCCAATTCGAACGTATGTGATCTTTATACATATTGTAATGAATTCCTATTGTGTCAGAATCCCATATTTTGGAAAGACTTCGCACTGACCACCTACGTTCGAATTGGCATCGTTTATAATGCCGAACGAGGGGGAAAGAGGAGGAAGGGGGGGGCCTTTGTGAAATCGGTAAAAATAGCACACTATTAATTGTTGATTATATGTACAAAGACCATCTACGTCTGAATTTGCTTGATTTTGAATCCCGGACTCAAGATCGGTGCTTGGCATCTTTGAAAAAGCTTTGAATCTAAGCTGAGAGATAGGAGAGGGTGGAGAGGGGGGAGGCGATGGATGGGGAGGAGGAAGTGAGTGGGGAGAGAAGAAGGTGGAAGAAGGGGGAGGAGGGGGAAGGGGGAGTGAGGTGGGAAGAGGAGGGAGAGGGGGGGGGGGGGGAGAAGAAAGTGGAAGAAGGGGGAGGCGGGGAGGGGAGGAGCGTGGGGAGAGGGGGGAGGGGAGTGAGGGGAAGGGGGGGGGGGCGTGGGCCGAAGGCCCCTACGAGGCCGCGAATCGGCCGAGTGAGTACTTTAAGCACGGGAAAAATAGAGAATTTCTGCAGAAGGTCTCTTACGAGGCCGCGAAGCGGCCGAGTGAGTGCCTTAGGCGCGTGAAAACCCAATTGCCCCTGCTGGCACCGGTGTTGAAAGCGGCCCGGCGCTTTCACAGGGCCCATCGGGCCCTGGTTCACTCTATATGAGGATTCTAGGCATTTTCAGTCCGTTTTTTGAATAACTCTTCAGGATTTGCTCGGATCGAATATGTGGGCGAAATTGGGCCGGAACAGCGAAAGTGGGCGGAGCGAAAAGCATTTTTAAATAATTAAATTTTGAATAACTCTTCAGGATTTGCTCGGATCGGCTTTGAACAAAAGACAACAGCTGTTTTTTAAGGATTTCCTATCAAATGGTGAAAAGTATTTTTTTAAAGGTCTGAATAAAAAAAGTTTCTTCAGAAAATTTTTGGAAATTTTTGGCTAAATTTTGGACCATGTCTTAAAAAAGGGTCTGTAGCGGGCCGGGAAGTGACAAATTCGGGTTCAAAATGTTTTGTAGGATAAATGTCGACATTCAGGCGGTTCGAATGAGCTATTGATCATGCTTATAGCATAAGTCTGAATTGAGTTATGCGTGACACCGGAATTCGAAAATTTCGACTTTTTTCGCCTTGCTTTTCAGAATCCGGCGTAGGGGTATACGCTGGGATTCAGGGAGGTTTCTGAGTGAAATTTGAAAAACTAACACATTAGGAAATATTGAATAAGTATATAAAGACCACCTACGTTCAAATCAGCATGATTCATAATGCTGAACTCAAGATTGATCTTGGCATTTTTGAAAAAGCCCGTTTCTAAGCTAATTAAATTTTTTTGCGAAATCGGTAAAAAAGCACATTAGGGATGTTTGGCTATATGTAGAAAGATCACCTACGTTCGAATTGGCAGCGTATATAATGCCAAATTCAAGATTGGTACTTGACATTTTTGCTATGAAGCCAGTCAACTTTCAATACAACTTTCTGTACAACTTTGTATACAACTTTTAAGTAAATTTCGACCAATTTTCAACTTTAGAAACAATTTTCATTCCTTTGCATACAACTTTCAGTACAACTTTTTTAAATTTTGAAAAATTAGGGGTAGGGAGAGGGTGGAGAGGAGAGAGAGAAGGGTGGAAGGGGCGAGGGAGGGGGAAGGGGGGAGAGGTGAGGGGGGAGGGGAGCGTGGAAGGGGAGGGGAGGGAGGAGGAAGGGGGAGGGGGAGAAGAGGGTGGAAGGGGGGAGGGGAGGAGGGGCGGGGGGGGGGAGGGGGGGGAGGGGAGGGGAGGGGGCCGAAGGCCCCCTACGAGGCCGCGAAGCGGCCGAGCGAGTACCTTAAAGGAGGGGGGAGGGGGGGGGGAGGGGGGGGGGGGGGGGGGGGGGAGGGGAGGGGAGGGGAGGGGGCCGAAGGTCCCCTACGAGGCCGCGATGCGGCCGAGTGAGTACCTTAAGGGAGGGGGGAGGGGGGACGTGGGAGGGGGGGGGGAGGGGGCCGAAGGCCCCCTACGAGGCCGCGAAGCGGCCGAGCGAGTACCTTAAGGGAGGTGGGAGGGGGGACGTGGGAGGGGGGGAGGGGGGGAGGGGGCCGAAGGCCTCCTACGAGGCCGCGAAGCGGCCGAGTGAGTACCTTCAGCGCGGGAAAACCCGATGGCTCCTGCTGGCCCAGTGTTGAAAGCGGCCCCGGCGCTTTCACAGGGCCCATCGGGCCCTGGTTATAAAAAATAATCAAAAAATAGTTAAATAAAAAATAAATTTTTCTCAAAAAATTGACTCCAGGAAATGGTCAAACGACATGCACATGAATATGACATTGTGCACTTCCATGACCCGACAAGTTTCATCGAATTCCGGCACTTTTTGAACCACTCGGTCCACACACGGCACATGCCCGTGGACGACACCGTCTTCTTTGGCCTATTCAGTGACGTCCCGCACATTTCGATCAGTGAAGAGCAACAGCGGTTGACACCAATTGGTAAAAACACAAACACTATTAATCAATTAATTAATGGGACGTTTAATTACACCATTAGTGGCTCTTATCCATTTGAGCGTCTTGCTTGCGGCGTTTTCAACTCCTTCAAATTTTTTAAAATTTGGTGGGGGCTGGGGTGCGGTAGCCTCTTCACTTATTCAAGCATTTATTCACGAATTAATTACTAATCAAATTCAAAAATCCCACATTTTGGCACCCAAGTTTTAGTTTAAAAATTAAATTAAGTGCTCGACTTGAACTGGGTTGGCTCGGTGCACAACGGCATCAATCTTGACGAGTTCAAATTTGTAGAAGTGCCAAAGCAGCAGCAGCCTTATTTGGCATGGATGGGACGAATGATCCCGGACAAAGGCGTCGATGTGTCCATCAAATTTGCCATCGAGGCTGGCATGAAGCTGAAAATTGCTGCTTAAATTGTGGACGACCATCGAAAATGGTGGATGAAGCGCATTTTGCCGCTGACCAGTGAAAAGCATGCTGATCTGATCGAATATGTGGGCGAAATTGGGCCGGAACAGCGAAAGTGGGCGGAGCGAAAAGCATTTTTAAATAATTAAATTTAAATAATTTTTTTTCAGCGATTTTCTTGGCAATGCCACCGCATTTCTGTTCACGCCAAAATGGGACGAACCGTTTGGGCTCGGAATGATCGAAGCAATGGCCACGGGGACGCCGGTGATTGCCATTCAACGCGGGGCGGTCGGCGAAGTATTAACATAATGATTAATAATGGATTTTTATGTCAATTTTATTGAATATATAAAAATATGATTTGAAATATAGGAATATTTTTAAAATAATTTTAATGTATTAAATATTTATTTCAATTGGGGTGGAATTTGTGGTTTATTATTTTTTTTTTATCTGAGTTGTTTGGGCATTTATTCGAAGACAAAAATGAATTTGAAATGCTTCCAAATTAAACATTCTTACATATAAGTAGTATCTTGGGAAGTTTTAGGGTTATATACAAAGCAATAAAATTTAAAAACCTTCAAATTGGTTTTAAAAAATTATGGCGCTTTTTGGTCAAATTAAAAAATTTTGCAATTTGACAGATTGTCATCGATGACGTCAACGGTGTGACCTTCGATTATGAGGACAACCAAATGATTTTCGACTTTATCAATGTCAAGCAACTGGTTGCGCGTGTGTCGAAGCTTAACCGTGCCAAAATTCGCCAAATTGTCGAACAGCGCTGGTCCCTGGAGCAAATGTCCAAAAATTATGTGAAAATTTATCGGAAATTGCTTAGAGAAAATTGTTTGTGATGAGGGAAAACTGGTGAATTTCATTAAAATGATCAGAAATTCACATTATTTTTATCTATTTTTTTTGCATATTTATTTTCTTTATTTATTTTTATTATTAGTTATGTTTTAGGAAATATTCGTATAAATTTATAGAAGCTATATATAGTTGAATTTCTTCAATATCAGAAGAATGAATAGGACCGTGGTGTTCACTTGGACAATTTTGTTCGTCTCATTACGTCAACAATTTTCTCTGATCTCACTCGGCTGAATTCAATACAATCTTGGGTCATGTTCCCCGACCTGCTTGCTGATGATGGGCCAACTGCAACTTCTTCTGCTGGCCAAGTGTTGTCCAAATGGTTGCACAAACCGACCACCGATGGCCAACCCAAGCGATTGCGTTGCTTAAATCATTGTTTGTTTGCATCAGCAGGAAGAAACTTTGAGTGGATCAACAATTTCAAAGAGGTCGTTGTTCTTGTATTTTTTGCTTCACTCATACAATAAAAAGGGTGGGGGAGGGATTGGTCAATGGCAAATGGTACAAAAGTCAACTCGTAAGGGAATGCGAAGTGTGCGGGGGTCGGCCACCGATTTTGATGATCTTTTTTTGCGATTCAAAACAGCTTTTTTTGCGGCACGCTTTAGCCAAAATTTTTTTGGAAACACCGGAGTCTGGATTTGCCGATAGCCACCGCCGGGGAAAATTTGTAATTTTAATATGATTTGTTAACAGATTTCATCAAAAATGAACAATTTTTGCGATGAGCAAATTTTGCAAGAAAAGTATGATTTTTGTGGGCTGGTGGTGCCATTGCAAGTTGCATTTTCCGTTTGTGATGACTTAAAGGGCCGGAATTTCAAAAAAAAATTTTTTTTTTAATTATTGGAATAATGATTTTATAGAAAATATATTTTTTAAATGTATAAATTCTATCATTCTTTGAGTATTATAAAGATGGTTATTCCCAATCTGAAAACATTAAATTTTAATTATATAAAAATTCTTTGTCACTATTGAAATATTAGGTAAAAATCTTATAAAAATAATTAATTAAAATGAAGTAATTTAACTAAGTTTTGGCCTGAAGAAATGACAAATGTCTTGGAAAAGGCACTCATTTTTTAATAGAAAATAAACATTTTTTGTACAATTTTTTGAATTTGCCCAAGAGGGGGTTTTGAAAAGGGGGCTCTTTTCAAAATTTCTTAAAAACATGCCAAAATTTAATTTTGAATGAGATATTCAAATAGGCAAATTAATTTCCTCTCAGAATTTAATTAAGATGGTAAATTAATTTCTATTATTTTTACTCAATTGTCTTGGTGTTTCAAGTTAAAAATTTCCGATTTTTGCAATTCCTGCTTTAAGGCATATTGCATATTTAGCCATTTTTGGGTTTTTTCAAATTTAATTTAAATACCTTGAAAATACAATTCCTAATTATCATGAGCAAATCCAAAAAGCAATGAAAAAATTGGGGCAGGTTGTTGCTGTCACCCGATAATATGTTGTTTTTTTTTTTTGGAAAAATTGGCTTCAATTGGTCGATTTTGCCCACTAAAATCTTAAATCATTAAAAATGGTTTAATTTATTAATTTTTCTTTATTTGTTATTTTTCCCTAGCAAATGAATTTTTTCTTGAAGAATTTCCTTCTATTAATTTTGCTCACTTTTTTGATGTTTTGAGTTTAAAACTTTTGGTAATGGTAATAAATTTATTAATTAATGATTATTAATAATTAAGTATAATGATAACATTGTTCTGCTTGGCTATGTGAAAGATCCGTCAAATTTTGGAAAGTTTTGCTCGGAAAAAGGATTCAATGATCCGCGAGTCCTCATTATTTGAGAGAATACTTGGAGCGAAAATATAAGATTCATCTTGGTGTTTTCTATGAGCTGACAAGTGAACATTCTGAACTGTCACTGCTCAGATCGCTTTAAAACCACTTTATCGTGTAGAGCATGGTCGATTTACTATTGCCAATTTTCGGCTTTTTTGGCCCAGACCCCCCAAACTTATCAGAAAAAATTGATCAGATGAAATACCCAGCAAAAAAATTGATATTTTGATTCATTTTTTCCTCTTACACATTAATGACCATTTGCATGGGTTCGGACCCGCTCCACAGATGATGATTTTTTTTTTTGAATTTTTTTTCAAACTATTATTCGAGCTAGCATAAATTTCGAAAATATTTGGACATTTTGTATGAATTTTTGTTCCGAGTGTATGCCAAGCTCCCCACAGTGATAGCAAAATTTTATTTTGACAAAATTTTCACATTTTGCCAATTGACTGAAGTAATTTCAAATTATGTAATTTGGCAATTCTTTTCAAATTCGAAAGTCAGTGAAAAAAGGGGCCACAAATTGGATTTTTTGTGAAATATTACGAACCCAAATTATATAATGAGGAAAAACTGAATTACCCAACATTGGAAGAAACAATCGTAAAAATGGCACAAGAATTTACCACGGACAATCAAATAAAAAAACACAGCTAAGACAAATAACTAGGGTTCGAGCCCCGTGGGGCGGGGGTGGCTTTTCGCGGGGGCGGGGGGTTGGCGGGGGGTCATAGTCGCGGGGGCGGGGACGGGGGCACGATAATTCGGCCCCCGCGGGGGCGGGGGCGGGGGTTTGCTTTGAATTAGCTCCAAAAAATCTCAAAAAAAAATTATTTTTTCTGAATGATTTCTTTGGCTCCACATTCCTTTATTCGTTGATCGCCTTGATTCTATTTATTTTGACATAAATTGCACAGATTTTGACTAAAAATAACCAAATTTACGGATTTTTAGGTAATTTTTTAAGTAAAATTATCATGATTTACTCAAGGAAATTAAAACTCAGATTTTTTAAAATTTTCCGGCCATTTTTCCAAAAAACTTGATGAATGTGCGAGGAAAGAGGTCCGGCGGTGCCGATAGGCGCCGCCGGGAAAATTTTAAGAATTTTTAATTAGAGCTTTGCCAAAATTTTCAGAAATTTTCCTCTTTTAGATGAAAATAAGGCACTACCCCCAAATCAGAACATTTCTTAGAAATAAAGAACATAAAGAAACCCTGTATTAATTAGAAAAAAAATAAAATCAAAAGAAAACGTCAACCGGTGTCGAACTCATAACAAAAATATTGTTAATGTTGAAGCACTAACCACTAAACCACAAATATTTTGCAAGAACATAAGCAAATTTACTTTATTTCATAAAAATTGGTAAGAAGGTTAAAAAATTCATAATTGTATAAATTTTTGCCTTTAATTCCACGAATATGCCATTCTTAGGGGTGTATTTTTATTTCCGAAATCGGACTCTGATGTCCAAAATTTTTTGGAAAAAAGAGGAGGGAATTCAGTGCCATAATTGTTGCCCCATGATTTTTAGCTTGGGGTGCATACGGCGAGGGACCTTTTGGGTTTTAATTTGAAATTATTTAACCCTAAAATTCAAATCCATTAATATTCGATTATTCATTTTCCTCTGCTGTTCTCCAAATGCTGTCTCAAATGAACTCGACAATTGCTACAGATTTTCACCAATTGTGGCTAACAGAATGGAAAACGTACAATTTTTTAAACACCAACACAACTTTTCCAAGAAAATATTCTATAATTCTTTACAGCACAAATCTTAATAAAAATGCTATGATTTCTGCCTAATTTAATTTTTTTTTCCAAAATGATCGTTCTTTGAAATAATTATTCGCTCCATTCACCACCAATTCAAATGGCTCAATTTGCGTTGACTCATTAACATTAAATTCAATAAGGTATAAGGCAAAAGGAGTGGTGGTGGCACGGAAAATGCCTAATGAAAAATATTAAAAACCCATGAGAAGGGCTATGAATTACGACGGGCTAAATGGTGACCTCCTTGAAATTTATTTGTTTATGCAAAAAAGAAAAAAGTCCACAAAAGAAAGTGAGTGACTAAGTTTTTAAATTGCTCAAATTGACCATGAATAATGAAAATATTAATGTTGTTCATTTTTTAATTAATTTTTTTGGTATTTGAAATAAATTTATTGAAAATGCTCTTTTTTGACCCCAAATGATGATTTTTTGTTTGAAAATACGGTACTTTCCCATTATGTGACCGCAAGCCAAAATTATAAAAAATCAACAAAGGGGCGCGCAAATTTGTTGCAACGCCAAACCGGGATTCTTTTGTCGTGAGCTGTTCTTATCACACCGTGCATATCAATCAGGGCTGGCCGTGATTGAATTTCCAATCACGGAAATCCGTGAGCCGTGATCACGGGGCTTTAAAAAAATCCGTGACCCGTGAACCGTGATCACGGCACCCCAAAACCCCCGTGATTTCCGTGATCCGTGATCCGTGATTATAAAAAATTTTTCTAATGATTTTTTTTATTTAAATTTATTTAAAAAAACGGAATTTAATCGCTGGAAAAATTCCCAAAAATATTTTAAAGCAACCAAAACAATAAACCGCTTGTGCATTTTTTGCTATATATTTTTGCCATTTTTAAAGGTATTACATTCTTTTATATAATTGCAATTTATAATATGAAAATATTTATAATTGTTTAAAATTTTTTTACACAATTTTAATTTGCAAAATATGAGTTTCCAAAAAATAAATTCAAAAAGAGTAATTACAGAAGAGTTAAATGAAAAAATAAATCACGGCAAAACGATGACCCAAAAAAAGAAATAAATTTGAATTGGATTTATTTCTCTCCCACCCATTTTCCAATATAATTTTTATCTAAGCAAAATGCTGACCCAAAAATAATAGAGATTTATTTACTCAATAGATGTGAAAAAATGTGCAAATTATAGAGAATTGAATCCTCCGGATTGGAGTTTGGAAAAGTCCGAGTCATTGTGGCCAAGGTTGGCCAAACCGGTGGGGCTAAAAATCACAATTTTTATAAATGTCAATTATTAATCATTTATTTAATAAAAAAATTAAAATTACTGGAGAATGAATTTAATTTCAATTTTAATCATTTTTTTCACATTTTTCATTACAACACATAAAGGGAATTTGCCCTTTTTGGAGCATGTACCTTTATGAGTAAATGCATTAATCAATTATATTGGAAAACTTTGCCTACTGTAGTGATGTTCGAGAGTCTCGGTCTCGAGTCTCGACTCGAGAAAAGTCTCGGTTTTTTTTTGGTCTCGGTCTCGAGTCTCGGTCTCGGGTTTTCAGTCTCGGTCTCGGTCTTTGAGACTTTCGAGACTCGAGACCGAGACTTTTTTACACCCCTAATGATTGGCTTTTGTAATGTAGAAATAATATAGTTTTGGTAACTTTTTGCTTAATACTCTTACTAATGTACATGGTTCAGTGGGTTGTGTTCTTGGTTATTTTCTTCTTTTTAGCGTTGGATCAGTACCCCTCCAAGTAGTAACTTTTTCTTCTAATTTTTCAAAATTATTCCCTTTTCAAGGGAATTTAATCACAATTTTAACAATTAAAATCATAAAATATCGTCATTTTTGGACTAAATCTGTTCACAAAGTGCACTGAAAATTCCAAAATTTTCCCCGGCGGCGCCTATCGGCACCGCCGGACCCCTAAAATCCTCAATTTTATTTAAAAAATAGCTCAAAGTAAAAACATTTGGTCATTTTTTGGTGTAAATTTGTTAACAAATTGCACTCAAATTTAAAAAAAATTTCCCGGCGGCGCCTATCGGCACCGCCGGAGCTCCAAAATAGCCTTTATTTTTTAAAATTGACTCAAAAACCGCGAAAAAAACGAACTAATTTTTTGTTTTGTGCGTTTTTGAAATGATAAATATTGTACCAAATTGAATCAAAATAATAAAAAAACGAAAAATTAGTTAAGAATAGAGTCAAAAAAAATTTTTAAACGATTTTTAAGCGAATAGGAAAATTTTTTGAAAAAAGTCTCGAGTCTCGGGTTTTTTGGGTCTCGGTCTCGGAGTTTTCGGTCTCGCGTCTCGGGGTCGAGTCTCGGTCTCGGGGTCAAGTCTCGGTCTCGAGTCTCGGGAAATTTTCGGTCTCGAACGTCACTAGCCTACTGATCAATTTTGTCAACAAACATTTGATGAAAGCAGATCTGAGCAAAATGCTTTTTAAGAAAAAGCATGAACATTTTTAAACTTAACAAATAAAATGAATTATAAGATATTATGAGCAAAAATTGCAAATTGCTTTTCATTTGTCCTCCGTTTTTGCTTCTTTCACTGTTACATCAATGGCCAATGTCACTTTGTCCTCGCTTTTGTTGTAAAAGCCTTTCTCCGGGTCCATTAATTCCTTAATTGTCATAATTGGGTCAATTAAGGGAAAGTTTAATTGTCACTTACAGCAAATGAAATAAATTTGTATCCCCAGCTGTTCATTTTATTGTCAAAAACATCGTCATCGAATTCAAATTTAAAATCCGCCACATCGCACTTTTGTGAGACAATTCGAAGTGTTACCGAACATTTGCAACTCCATTTTTTGTCTTAATGGCAGTTAATTATAATTATTATTAATTAGCATCTAATTGAACCTTCTTTTGGAGCGGCACAAAAAGGAAAATGTTCAATAATTAAAATTTTAGGAGACAGACCATTTAGGAAAAAATTTTAATTTTTAGGGTGGTATATTTTCTGATGAGAAAAAATCGTATAAAAAATTTTTAAAAAAAATTTCAATGAAAAAAGAATTGAAAAATTTTCTAGCATTTTTTGGTTGAAGAAAATTAAAAGTTCTAAGCTTTAAGAAACGAAATGCGCCGAAAAATGAAATAATAATAATTTTTATTGGTTGTTAATTAACATTAATTTGCACCTTTTTTTGGCACGTCACACAAAAGGGAAATGCCCAAACATTTCTCATTGTAATTGCTTTCGTTTTTCGGATTTATTTGTGCCCATATTCTCAATGGAAATCCTTTGACGTGCACAGTTTCACTTTTACGTTCACTCCAAATGATTTCTCGCGAAAATTCCGACACTTTTTCAATTTCCATCGAAATTGTCCCATTGGATTCGTCGGGATCGGAAATGAATTTCTCCGTTTTTTTCATTTTTAACTTTGACATCAATGGCCCAATGTTACTTTGTCCACATTTTGGTTGTAAAAACCATTACTTTGGTCCATCAATTGCTTAATTAACCACAATTATGTCAATTAAGGGAATAATAATTCCAATTGGCACTCACTGCAAAGGAAATGAAATTTTTGAGTCCCCAGCTGTTTGATTTATTGTCAACAATATTGTCACAAACTGTCCCAATTGAATTCTCCACGTCACCCATTTTGGAGATAATTCGAAATGTTGCCGAACATTTGCAGCTCCAATTTTCATATGCTTAATTCAATTAAATTTAATTAAGAATATTTTGTGCTGTTTTAGGGCCATCGCACCAAAGGAAAATGCCCAAATATTTCTAATTGTCAGTGCCTTCCGTCCTCTCATTTATTTCTGCCAATATTTTCCAATGCAATCCCTTGATGTATACGGTATTGTCACTGTATCTGTAACTTTCCATTGGTTTTCTTGCAAATTCCGACAATTTTTCAATGTCCATGCCAATTGTCCCATATGTCCAAATTCGCCAATGACTCGGAAATTTCAGTGGGTAAAATAAATGAGAATAATTTCCACCCTTTTAAGCACCGCCTCAACCCTAATTCATTACCAGGTTGCGGTTGTGGACGCGGTCGAAGAGGAACGACGACTGAGAACCGTCGTTGTGACAAATGTGCCCGAATGCAAATCGGACAAAGCGACGGAGGGAGCCCAGGAGGACCGAGCCATTGTGGGCCAAATTCTGAATGCCACAGACGTCGATCAGGCACCAATTGTCTTCCGTGTTGGCAAAAGAATGGATGGTCGACCGCGCCCTCTCAAAATGGAGTTCCCGAGCAAACACGCAGCGCGACATGTCATCCGCATGCGAGGAAAAGTGCAAGCGTTGAATGGTCTCCATAACGTCCGCGTCCGTGAAAGCATGACAAAAGAACAACTGTCGGACAGGCGGAAACTGATCGAAGAATGCGGAAAGAAAAGGCAGGCGGACAACGGTGATTGGGTGATATATGCCAATCAAGTCGTGCTGAGACAAGACATTGACAAAATTCGAAAAATTTTTTAAATTTTCCAACCAAATCACTGCAATTTACCCATAATTATTACACCAAAGTACAAAAATTTTTCCGGTCGGTAAAAAATTTCTACCAAAAAATTACTCATCCAAACTTTTTAACAAAAATAAAGGGAATGTTAAATGCTGCCTAATAAACATTAGGTCACTAATGAATAAAATCGATGAAATAGCACTTATTTTAGAAACCGAAAAAATTGACATCCTTTTAATTACTGAGACTTGGACTAAAGACGGGGAAGAAATCAATTTTTGCCCTTGGGTAAAAGAGAATTACAATTATATTTTTTCATCAAGGAAATCAAAAACTTGTGGCGGCGGTTGTGGTATTCTAATCAGAAAAGAAATTGGATTTTTTACCAAATTTTCGGATTCAAAATTTAATTCTGAAATTTTAGCAAAAATTTTTTAATGGAAATTCAGTGACTTTAGGAGATTTTAATTTACCGAATAAGGATTTGGTATGGAAAAATGGGCATCCCTATTCAATGAGTAAATATGGTGAAATATTCTGTGACTTTTTCAATAGATTTTCTTACTTTTTGGCCACGAATGAGCCAACAAGGATTAATTCCTGGCTAGATTTGATTTTTTCGGCCAATGAAAAAATTATTACTGATTGTACTGTTAAAGGAGGCATATTTTCATCGGATCATTTAGCACAATTTTTCACACTAATTACTCCTAAAACAAAACCGAAAACAAAGATCGTAAACTTTCATTGGTTTTGTCCATCGAATGTGTTACATTTTAATATAGTTATAGCATCAAGGCTAAAGGCCTTGTCATATGAATGCTTTAGCATAAATCAAAAATATTCCGCCTTTAACAGTATGTTATTAGAAATTTTAAATGAGTGTATTCCAATAAAGCGTTTGACAAAGAATGATTTAACTCCTAAATACCCACAACATTTATTAGCTTCCATCAAAGAGAAGGCAAAGTTATTCAGGCAAGCTAAAACTGACCCATCCAAAAAAGCACTATACGATAGCATTTCTTTACATATAAAAATACAAACAAATAAATACCATAACCAAATTGAGAAAAAGGCTATTTCAAAGGGAAGAAATTCAATTTATAAATATATACAAAAATTCAATGTCAATCCCTTTGAAATACCTAATTTAATTTATGAAAATAAATGCTATCATAACAGTGCTGATAAATGTGAATTATTTGCCAACTTATTTGCCAATTCGTTTAATAATTGTGAAACAGACCCAAGCAATTCATGCTTGGGTAATATTATAGAAATTGATCAATGCTTTATATCGGATATAAACTTTAACATCATCGAGACCCAAAATCTTCTGAAAAAACTTCCGAATAAAAATGGCACTTCTCCCGATAATATTAGTTATAAAATTTTGAAATTTGCCATTCTTCTCTGTCAACTGTTATTACTGACTTATTTAGGAGCTCACTAGACATTGGTTCACTTCCAGATATCTGGAAGGAATCAATTGTTTTTCCGCTTTTTAAAAAGGGTGACAAAAATAATCCCGAAAACTATAGGCCAATTTCATTAACCTGCTCACTTTGCAGGGTAATGGAAAGAATTTTAAGCAAAAATATTTATAATTTTCTACTAAAAAATAAAAAAATTTCAGAATATCAATTTGGTTTTGTTAGAAATAGGTCTCCGCTCTGTCCTGGGCCCTTTATTATTTTTGATCTATATTAACGATCTTCCTGATGCTTTGCCGTCAGGAGTAAGAATTAAATTATATGCTGATGATGTTAAATTGTATATTTGTTATAAATCAAGAGCAGATACAGAAATTATGCATAAAGCATTGCATAATTTATCTGAATGGGCAAATAAATGGCAAATTAGAATCTCAATTCAAAAAACTTTTGTACTTCACTTGGGTAATAAAAACCCCAAAGAAATATATAAAATTGATGGAAATATAATAAATGTTGTGGATACAATTAGGGATTTGGGCATAAATATTGATAATAAATTGCAATTCTCCGATCATGTCGCACAAATAATAAAGAATGCATATTTACGTATGCGTTCTTTATTTCGGATTATTAAGTCAAAGTCTTCTAGGATTTGGATTATTTTGTACAAAACTTATGTTAGACCGTTATTGGAATATGCTCCTGAGGTTTGGAATCCATCTCTTCTAAAAAATATTAAAAAAATTGAAAAATGTCAAAAATATTTCACCAAAAGAGTTCTTTTAAAATGCAGCCTTCCGCCCATTCCATACCAACAAAGATTAGAATACCTTAAGCTGCCAACACTTGAAAACAGGCGAAAGCTTTCTGATCTGTTCATGGCTCATAAAATAATTTATGGCCGAACAGATCTGAATCCCTTTGAAATATTCAAACCTTCTGAACGCTTTAACATTCCCTTTTACAGACTTAATTCAAAATATAAACTAGGCAAAAAATTTATACCTTTTGCAGGGCGGGTAACTAAAATT
Source organism: Heterodera schachtii (assembly GCA_023374025.1). Taxonomy (NCBI): domain Eukaryota; kingdom Metazoa; phylum Nematoda; class Chromadorea; order Rhabditida; family Heteroderidae; genus Heterodera; species Heterodera schachtii. The sequence goes on from SIJG01000283.1 coordinate 15,816, forward strand.
TGGAACCAACTCGATAAAAAGCTTATTGAAATAAACTCATTAAATCAATTTAAAAATAAAATTAAAACCAACTCTTTCTATAAAATAGACCGGAAAAATTAAAGTCGAACTAATTCATTAAAACTAAAAGTGATTTGGTCACTTTTTTTATTTTTTTATTACACATTATATTTTATTTTGACGTCGATCTCGTTTTAAATGTTTATGCGCTTTCTTGAGGACATTTTTTTAAAAATAATGTTAGTGTCATCAATGTAAGCGGATTTTTCCCTTTTGTGGACTTTTCCTTTATTGACAATAAACTAAACTAAGATGGTTGGGTCTTTTTCGTTCCGCAGACAATTTCGCTGGACTTCGAGTTGGCGATGGTCGGTGCGGTCCGCACAGTTCTTCCGGCATGCAGTGTGCGCTACTGATGCGTTTCAATGTTCCAATTTCGGTGCCTCTGTTTGACCCACACGAATGGAGTGTTCATCAGCGCACCTTGGATGGTGCTGATCGGACGAACAACTTCAACGAGACATTCCATCGCAAATTCAAGAACCATTTTGGCTGCACTCATCCAACAATTTGGCGCTTCATTGACTCGATCAGATGTGTGCAGAAGGTGATTGATGCTGAAATATCACGTTGTGTGATGAGAGAAGCAGCACCACTTAAGAAAAAGAAGTATCGCGAGCCGACGCACGGATTCTTCTATTCGTCCAGCGTTATAACGATGTCAACAATAATATTGTCCCTCAAAATGATCACAATTATGTTAATGTCAATGTGAATCCCGAAAACACTAACAATTTTCTCGCTGGTTTTTCCCGAAACTATGAGATGCGTCCTTAGTTTGTAATGAATTTGCTATTTTCGTGTTTTTTGTTGAATTTACGCATTTTTTATAAAAATTAACGAATGTGGAGTTAAAATGGCTAAATTTTGGTTATATTAGTTTTAAAGCTTTTTCACATCGATCTGACACTTCTACAAACAACTCGTACGAAAACGACCCCCTGCCGTACGAAAACGGCCGTACGAAAACGACCCCGACCCTCACTTCGGCGCGGCCACTTCGGCGCGGTTTTTCGGCGCGGGGTTGCAAATAATCGAAATTTATGTACGGGGTCTGAATTAGGCAAATCTATGGTCAAATTGTGATCAGCACCCTCGAAACGCCCGATTTGTGATTTTGAACCAAAATATAAAAGTTGATTAGGGACTAGTGAACGACAAAACGACTTTTTTAACGAAAAAACGTCGTTATAAATTCAACGACGAAAAAGTCGTTTATTAATTATAACGATGTTCACAACGCCAAACGATGTTTTAACGATATTTTTTTAAAAATAAATTAAGTATCGCGAAACAATGATTGTAGGGAAATAAGGCGTGAAATTGTGAAAGGGTCAAAGCGATTACGACGATAATCATAAACCAGCGGTGAAAAACGGCTAAAAATTCGTTCACAAGATGTGGATGATGCGGGAATTGACAAAAACTCCATAGCCAAAGAAGACAAAAAGTGAGTTTTTTTGAATTTTCTTTCCAAAAATCAAGCAGATTTATCTTTTTCCCGCCAAGGGACTCGCAAAGATTTCTGTAAAAAATCATTTCTGCTTCGATACAACTTTTAGGAGTCTGTTGAAAGCATGACAAACTCGGTGAAAGTTCAAAATTTCTGGCAATTTGTGTGCATTGTGGAAAGCGCTCTTTAGCGGCGCTGACAATTACATCAAATATCTTAATATTCTTATACATTTAAAATTTCAAAAATCCCGACTCATAACCATTGTTTGGGTTCCCCAATTAGAATTCGAATGGCAAATTTGACTCAATAATCCATTGACCGCAGGGTCCAAAAATGCCGCACATTGAACAATTGTAGGATTTTTTTGCCAAAAAACTTCACACATTTTACGCCTAAATGCTTCCAAGCCACTTTTTGCCAGTGCTTGTATAAAATAATTGTCGGATGAAGATTTTTCACTCCATAAATTTTCTATTTTGACCATCTCAATAAGAACGCGGTTAAGCGAGCATTTGTTTTCCATTTGTAATCATTTAATGATTTTTTAGATATTTAGAGAAATTACCTCAAGAATTTTTAGTGGGTATTCAAGTGCAGAAGCAATTTCCAGATATGCATCAAACATAAAATTCATTGAGTAAATTTTTTCAACTTTTTCGACGAGCTGAGCTGCATGCAATCGGACGACATGAAGAATGCCACCCGCTGCTTTAAAAGCTTTAATCATCGAAAGAGTTGAAAGCCACCGGGTGGCTACAGGGACAACAAGTGCGCCTTTCAGGGACTGTCGTATTGGATTTATTCGCCTTGAATTTTAGCAGGTTTAGAGTGGGGTTTTGGATTTTTCACCTTAGCTCAACGACCAAACACTGCATCTCCTTAATTGCAAATCCGATATCGGTTATAATCTGCATAATTTCCGCATCAAGTTCGGTATTTCCGTAGGGTTGCGTTAAATGCCTCAATATTTGCACTTTACTATTAAAAATTCCCGGAGAAACGTAAAGTAAATACCGCGAAATTGTTGCCAAAATATGCGCAAGGCACCTATGATGTCGATCACCGCCGAGCTGACAAACATTAGAGCCTTCGTCAGTCACAAAATAGAGTTTTTTTTCGTCTAATCCAAAAATTTCCAATTGTTCGGTGACCATTTGATCAATATTGGCCCTTGATTTTTGAAAATCACCAGGCACCGGAATGCATGCAAGTACAAAGTGCATCAATTTCCTTAGGTTAAAATATGTTTCAAATTTTATAACTTAATACCATTCTTTTGTAATGAAGTGGGCAACAATAACGCAGTAATCGGTCCCAAGCTTTTGTGAGAAGTCTAATGAGACCGCCCCGCCGTTGACAACCATTTCCATGGTAAGAGCATGTAGCTCAGGTTGCCTAGTTTCAAGAATTTCAACAACTTTTCTCGAAATTGTTTTTTCATTTGGAAGAATTTCACTTGCAGCAGTCGAAAGATTTTTGAGATAACGTTCAATTCTGTAAGAATTAGGGATTTCGACTCAAAAAATTTCTAAATTACTGACATTAATTCCGAGTACGCATTTAAAAATTGGATGAACCCTTGGCCGTTGATCAAGGAGAAAGGTCTGCAGTCAGAAACACAAAATTCCACGAGTGCTTCTTCCATGACTCGTTGTCGCTCCTTGTTGGCCAGAACAACGCCATGTTTGGTTTCAATATGATGACTTCTGGGCAAAAAAATTTCCATTTTTCCCTTGTTCGAACCGCAAATTATGGGCGCCAGTGTAGTTAAATAAGCTGGGATTAGATTGATTGCATAATTTGCATGCGACAAGTGAAGTTAAATTGCCTCCATTATCGAGAACACAGTCATAAAATCGGTTAAACGTTCGGCTTTCTGACCATTCTCTTCGGTTCAATTCCCGCAATTAGGTCGGATTTTCGGCGTTTTGGAGTTGTGCAGTATAATTCATCTGCAGCACCCGTCTCGTATTCAATGGCAAACGCAGTGTCTTGTCCAGAAAATCCACAATTTTGTAGTTGCGAAGATAAATGTGATGAAGAAGCCATTTAATTCCGTTGAAAAGGACAAATGTTTTTGATTCTATTGGCCAACAAATACTACTAGAAGATGAATCAATGGTGGTTCGTCGGCTGGTCGCTCGGGTGAAGAAAAGGTCGTTCCACCCACCCATCCCACCCCCCGCCTCCCATCGATTCGTCTACTCAACGATTCGTCTATTCGACGATTCGTCTACTCGACGATTCGTCTACTCAGCCAAAATGTGACGATTCGTCTACTCAGCAAAAAAGCAACGATTCGTCTACTAAACGATTTGTCTATTCAATGATTCGTCTACTCAGCCAAAAAGTGACGATTCGTCCACTCAGCAAAAAAGCGACAATTCGTCTACATTATTCGTCTACTGCGCCAAAAAAGTTAAACCCGGATTCGAACTCGAACAAACTTTTAAAGCCATTTTTCTGGGGTTTTCATGGTGGCTGAATACGAATCAGGGCGTCATCCGCGTGAAATCGAAAATTTATTATAATAACATCAAAAATAACAATTCGAATCAAATGAATGAATTGAGGTTAAAAAATCCAATTACTTGTGCGGATAATAGCAGAGTTTTTGCCAATGGTAAAAAGCGATCAATCATCCAATTATTCACGGTCCTCATGTTCGCGTTGAGCCCCTCGTGCACGCAGGCCACCCACATATCCTTGCATCTGCAGACTCAGCAGCGAAAGGATGTTCATGACGTCTTCGTCAGTGTTGTACTCCGCCTCGTCCAATGCATCTCCGATCAATTGCTCCTTCAAAATGTATTTGATGCGGCGTTTGTGCGGGAACACTCGGGCAGATCTTGCGATGTCCACCTGCTTGTCAACATCATCCAAAATCGCTGCCAGAAAGTCTGACAAAGACGGGTGATGGACAAGACCACGCTTAAATTTGAAAAATTTGATGGAAATTAAAAACCGCATCACTACCGAAAATTGGAGGTGTGACGCCTCCATAGCATTGTTCGTCTTCTCCACTGCTGACCTCGCACGGTCGTGGACATTCCAGAAGTGCACGGGATACAGTGGTGGACCTGAAAAAATATTTAAGAATTAATTTTGCAAAAAATAAATAATTAATGAAAAACTCAGATTTACGAAAAATTTTTAAAAGCAATAAGGGTTTGCCTTTTTTCAGGATAAGTTAGTCCTTTACAGAGAAGTATGCCTGTAAAATTTGGAGCGATTATTTTGAATATAGAAGGCGCTAGATTCGATGAAACTTTTTAAAATTTAAGCCTAAACTTTTTGGCCTGTTTAAAAAGGAATTAAAAATTTCTAAAAATTTTATTCACCTCTCTTTTTGATAGAAAAAGCATCAGAGGGCCTTATATAACATGTATATAAAATTTGGTGCGTTTCAGATCACTCGTTGAAAAAATATTTATGCATTAAGCAAAAATAAAAATAAATAGTGAACCCTCCTGCTTAATAATTTTCCTGCGCCGAAGGTATTCACTCGGCCGCTTCGCGGCCAGTGCCCATAGACACAAAGGTTTCGTCCTTGGTGTTTGCATGGACTTCCGCCAGTACTTTTGATGGCTTTTGGCGCGGGTTTTCCATCGTTGTCGTCTTAATCTTGTTGCGTTTTTGCTCTGCGTGGAAGCACGCTGGATTTGGCAGATGATTGTGCCCTTTTTTTCCGATCATTCCAGTGATGGCGCCTTCTTCTCCATCTTCGTTTACAACTGCCGTTGCATCGCAGTCCCTGTTGGAGCAGCGGAACCACCTTCCCTTTCTGCGAGTGAATCGGAACCCTAAAATCACAGTGATTTTTAGAGCTCGGCCTGGACCTGGATCCAGGCCTGGATTTTTCCTGGATCCAGGTCCAGGTCCAGGTCATTTTTCGGTAACCTGGATTTTTCCTGGACCTGGATTTTCCTGGATTTTTGTCCAGGAAATCCAGGTCCAGGTCAATTTGAAAATCCAGGTCCAGGTCCAGGTCCAGGCACAAAAAACCTGGATTTCCTGGATAAATTTTTTTTCAATTTTTATGGCGAAATGTATTTAAAATTGGTATAAAATGTGCCAAAATTTTCACTCCGCCCCCTAAAAATTCTTATTCTCTTAAAAAATTGGCTCAAAATCGAAAAAATTTGTCATTTTTTTGGAAGCTCGCCGCAAAAAAAGGCATTTTTAAAAGCAAAAAAAGTCGACGCTTGGCTTTTAATTGCAAATATTTGGTAAATTTTTGGACAAAATTTGTAAACAATTCGTATAGAAATTACAAAAAAATTTCCAGCGGCGCCTATCGTCACCACCGGGCTCTCTTCCCTCACACATCCTAAAAATTTTTTTTAAAAATGTGCCGAAAAAAATTGTTAGAAATCTGGTTTTTTGATTCTGAATGCACTGAAATTTTCAAATTGCTTATGTTTTCCACAAAATTGTTTAAATCGATTGACCTATAAACTTGGAAAAAAATCAGAAAAATTTTTATGAAAAAATTCCAAGATTACATGTTGTAAAAATTTTCGAAAAACTTATTAATTCATATAAAAAAATTAAAACCCCTTTCAAAATTTTTTGAACTTTTTTTCCAAATGTTATAATTATTGGAACGATTAATTTTAGTATTTCAATTGACTGATTTTTTTTTCAAGTTTATCAAAAAATGATAAATAGATTTAAAAACACATTATTATTAAGAATTAAATATTTTTAGACATTCTCAAGCAATTAATTGATTTTTTCAAAGATTTTTTTGATTTTTAAAACGAGTTTCAAAAAATCCAGGTCCAGGCCTGGATCCAGGTCTCGAGGGACGACACCCAACTCGTACTAGGCCAACTCGTACTGCCCCAACTCGTACTGGTACCCCGACTCGTACTAAGATTCCCAACTCGTACTAAGTTTCCCAACTCGTACTAAGATTCCCAACTCGTACTGTGCAACAAAAAACGAAAAAAAACAACAACAAAAAATCGCTCAAATTTTTTTAAAATCACAAAAATGCACGAAAATCGAAGAAATGATAAAAATTCAGCAAAAAATAAATAATAAAAAGCATAAAAATGCACAAAATTCGGTAAAATGAAAATAATTCATTAAAAAATTCAAAAAGGATCGAGATTTTCATCATTTGGCACAACATAAATTCCGCTCTCATTGAGACTCGCTTCCGCTTCTTCCATTGCTGCTGCCTCCTCTATCTGTTCTTCTATTTCTAATCTTGGAGGCACATTGAACCCAATCAAATGTCCAATACGGCCATAGTAGCGCGACAATGTCTCCGTAAATTGTCATCTTCGTAATCGCTGTCCAGAAATGAAAAAAATAAATTCTTATTAACCTGGAAATTCACAAGCCAACGACCTAGTAATTGATGTGGTTGATAAAACCAACGTTGTCGGCCGTGATAAGTGAACGGTTGACGTGGTTTGGAGGTGCAAATTGTAGGGCGCCAATTTTGCGAAGAAGTGCTTGAAATGTGCGGACTTCTTGTTCACGCGATGTGTAAGAGGTTCGCCAAGCCCATGCATTGTTGCGCCTGTGCATCGCCTGTCTTACGTGGAAGCAGCACATTTTTGAAGCGCTTTGTTTGCGTGCGATAAAGCGCCTGTAATATGTGAAATGGTTTTTCGTTGTAATCTTTACGCTTACTTTTTTTGTTGCTTTCGCATTGCCGCATGCCTCGTTGCGAATTTTGTTTCTTTCTTCTTCGCTTATGTTCATGTAGTTTTGTACGACACGTACATCAATGCGGACTTTCGCTGAGGCCACGTTTTCTCGCGAGCCCATTGCTAACTCATTCTGAACTTTGCGCCTCTCCTAAAATTTAAAAATAAAAATTGTAGTTTAGAATTATGTAATTTGTTTTTTTTAATTTAAATGTAAAAACTCAAAAAACCTGTTCGCCTTGGACCTTCGCTCGCTCAAATGTCTGACAGAAGTGTGCGTGCGTAGGTGCATCATCCACCCACTGATCCCCGATTGCTTTTCGCGTTGGCAATGGGGTTTCCTTCGGCACATGTTTGGCATCACGCAGTTTCCGGCACCCAGCACAGACATAACGAAGCCCCGTTAGCTGTTCCATTCCAGCACGTGTCCATTTGTAGCACAAATTTGAATTATCAGTGTGATCAGAAAGCATCACTGATTTTGAGCCAATGCGTTGATTAAAGCATGCATATTGTAATCTGTTTGTAAAAAAGACGAAAAATATAAATTATTAAGGTAATTCAATGAAAATAGTGAAAATTTGTGATAAAACTTCTCTTTGTTGCACAGTACGAGTTGGGAAAATTAGTACGAGTTGGGAAAAATAGTACGAGTTGGGTAATTTAGTACGAGTTGGGAATCTTAGTACGAGTTGGGAAATGTCGGAATTTCAAATTCCGATCGCCAATTAATGATCGGCGAATTGAGAGGGAGGGCGCCCCCCCCCCCCCCGCCGCGGGACGTGTTTTCACCGTTCCATCCCTCTGCCCCTTTTCCCTTCAAATTGTTAATTGTTTTTCTGTGTTCCCCCTCCGCCCCGCGCACAAATTAATCAACAATTCATCATACCGCAACTTTTCGCCCCCGTCCCCCAATTTGGCGAATGCGACTCCAAAGAACGATGAACACACAAATTTCCCGTTTTCCGCCATTTTGTTCATCTGTTCAATTTTGTCCCCCGTTTTTCATTTCGTGCACAATTTTCGGCCCCATTTCGTTCTGCCCAATTTTGCCACTTTTTATTTAAATTTATTGTTATTTAAACGGCCAAATGCCCCCAAAATTTACAACCAAATTCATTGGGCATTTTTGCCGTTTCTCTCCCCGTCCCTCCAGCCTTTAACTGTGATGGCCCCCCAATCATGATCATTTCCTGACCCCCGGTTATTGATCTTTGTTCTGTGGCCCCGGTGCCTTCCATTTCTGTTCCTTCCGGTCCCATTCATTTGTTTCTGTGATTTTCCTGTCCCATCCCGGTGCTCGACTGCCTCCTTTCTGAAACTTTCCTGTCCCATCCCGGTGCCCGATTTCATTTGTGATAATTTCCCGGTGATGGCTTTTTCTGTGATCAATTTGTGATAATTCGTTCACCATTTAAATTTTTTGTTTAATTACCCAAGTTTGAGGCTTTCCCCCGGAATAAATTATTTTTATTAATTTTCTTCGGCGTTTGAATTGGTTGCTCTTGTCCCTGCCTGCCCCCCTGACCCCCGCACCGCGGAATTCATTTGGCCCGACCCCAGAGCACGTCGGGACATTTGATTGAGTTAAATAATTAATTCTTTTCTTTTTTTTATTCTCATGCCGTAGAAAAAGATTAAACAGAAAAAGATTAAACAACTGATTAAGTATCTAAATCTTTATAAAATTATATTTAAATATTTAATTTTAAATGTTTAAATATTAATAGTAGTTATTTTTTATAAATAATAAATATATAAATTTAATAGTGAATAGCTTTTTTAAAGTGATTATTTTAATTGAATTAGATTAAAAATAACTATTTTTCTTTTTTTTTTGCTTTTTTACTTTAAAATATTATTAAATAATTAGAGTTTATTTTGAAATTATATTTTTAATTGATTGACTACATATTTTTATTATTTTTTATTTATCAAAAATATTTATTAGTTTATTTGTTTTTTAGTTCTTTCTCATTAATTGGTATTGTAAAATTAGAAATTTAAGTCTCTAATTAAATTTATAGAAATTTATTTTTTTCTGAAATCCTTAATAAAATGCTTATAATTTCATTTTTAAAATTAAACTTTTATTTTATTTTAGAATTTCTTTTTTAGTTTTTTTAATTTTTAAATTTTTTAATATATTTTTTTTTTATGTTTCATATATTGTGAAAAATCACTTCTAAAACTATAAAGCTTAATAATTTTTTCCTTTAAATTATGATTTGTGTCATATAATTTCGTTTAAAATAGTGGTGATAAATAATATCTCATTTTTATCACTCATGAATTCCAATAATTACTCCTTCAAATTTCTTAGTGAATTGAGTTGGAAACGCAAATAAATTTTGTTATATTCTTTTACTATTTTTAGCAAATTTCAATTCAATTTTTATTTTATAAATTTTTAGAAAAAATTTAATATAATAAATATTTTGCATTTAAATTATTTTTGAATTTAAAATAAATAAAAAATCCAATAAAATTTGAGAATTACTTCATTAGCAGAATTAATTTTGAAAAATTTTTACACAATTTATTTTTTAATTAATAAATAAATTGATTTTATAAATTCAAATTAATGATTAAAAATGTTATATTCATTATATTATTTCTTTGATTAATAAACAAATGAAATTTAAAAAACAAAATCCAATCCACAAAAAGAAATAAATAAAAAATTAAATTATATTGATTTTTAGAAGTAAACTATAAAGTAATAAATGAAAAATTATCTATAAAATACTGTTGCAATAACGATTGATAAATTAATTACTTCTAAAAATGTAATTTTGGTAGAAATTACATATCAAATAAAAAATTTGCATATGTAATTTGAAAATTATTTAATATACAAATAAAAGCATAAATTAAAAAGAGACAATATTTAAACATATAAATTTAATTAAAATGCAAAAGCAAATTTTATATTCATTTGAACTAATAATTAAAATAAGGAAAATACGTTAAGTTAAAAAAAATTAAAATTAGAAGTTCGAAATTTAATGCTTAAAACAAAAATGGTTTTGACATACACTCATCAAAATCATCGTGAGATTTAGCTTAAATAAAACCAATAACTAATGCATTTAATGAAACAAAAATAATAATATTCATTGCTCTTATTTACATAAATATTATTTAAATTTATACTTTTAAATTTTTTAATAAATGAAGCAAATTGTATAATAATTATTTCCTTAAAAAATTTTTTTAAATAATATTTTTAATGAATTCTTGCCTTAATTTTAATAATTGTTTTTTGATTTATAGCTTAATTTTTATAATTTTTTATGATTGCCCTAAGCTTTAAAATTTCAAAACCAGTATAATTCTAATACAAATTAAATATTAAAAAAAAGAATTATAATTCGTCTTATGCTTTTGATGATTTTTAATGGTTTTTTGTTTTATAAATTAATAGAATTGGTTCAATATTTCTATTTGCAAAACTCGAACAAACTAAACATATTTTAATTTTTTACAGATCATTTGTTTCTATAGAATATTTAATTTTTTTTCTTTTAGATTTTGGTATAAATTATTTATTTCAAGTCATGAAATTATTTTTTAAACTTGATTTATTTAAATTAAGCGTTGAAGATTTACTTTCCAAAAAATTTTCAATCTTGCTCCTTCTAATTTCTTAGTGAATTGAGTTGGAAACGCAAATAAATTTTGTTATATTCTTTTACTATTTTTAGCAAATTTCAATTCAATTTTTATTTTATAAATTTTTAGAAAAAATTTAATATAATAAATATTTTGCATTTAAATTATAGGTTTTAAAAAATTTTTTGAATTTAAAATAATTACATAAAAAATCCAATAAATTTTTATATTATTTCTTTGATTAATTTTGAATTAAATTTATTATGTTGAATTAATTATTATTAGAAAATTATATATTTCATTTGAATTTTCTTATGATTGTTCCACGATTTATTATATTGAGAGCTAAATTAATTATTCAAAGAAAAAGCTTAGCTATAAAATGGTATCAAGAATGTAATATTTGGTTAATATTAAGCAAATTTTATACCAAGTTTTGTAGAAAAAATTGCAAAAATGGCGGATTTTACGAAACTCCCAGCAAATTTAGTTTTGATCTAATTCTTATAGAGATAACATTTTATAAAAATTATTACTACATTTTTGATTTTGCGGATATCGGGAGTTCAAAATTTTCCGGAACGGGAGTACCAAATGAGAATCTCTTGTAAAAATCCTTACGGCATTTTTTGTCAGTTTTTAATAGCATAGTTTAAATTATTACAATTTAAAAAATTACAAATGAATTTTTTTTTCATGGTATTTAAACACTCAATAATGATGATCAGCTAAAAAATTCACTATTAATTTTAACTTAATTTTTCTTTTATGGATTTCTAATTTAAAGGTTAATTATATTAATGATTTCAGCTGACTGAATTTATTTTTTCTTCAGAAATTTAATTTCTTTATTTTAAAATTACAATTATAACATTTAACATAAAAATTCTATTTAAAGTAATTCTTTCAAATTCTTCAATTAAAAAATGGAGTTTTTTGTTTTCTTGGTTTATGCTTTAAAATATAAATACTTTTTCATTTTAATTTTATTTAACAAAAACAAAGGTTTTCATTTTTATGTTAATTTATCATTTTGATAATATTTTGTTTAGTATAAGTTGTTTAAATAACCAATTTTTGTATTTATTTATTTTGTACATTTTTTTATTGTCAGTTATTCCATTAAAAAAAAATTCTTTTTGCGTTAATAATAATATTATTTATTTGTTTTTTATTTTCTTTTCATGACAATTTTTTTAAATAATATTTTTGCTTTGTCCGAATAAATATATTTTAAATGGTAAAATAAAAAAGGGACGGTGAAATCGCCAAAAAGATAAATATGGCAAAAGGTGAAATTTTTGTTCACTGCTTTATTCATATTCAAAACCATAACTGCTATAATTACAAAGAATCAAATTCCAAATTTCAATATAAAAAAAATTATTTAGAATTTTTAATTTAATATTTTATGGAATGTTAAAATTTAAGATATTTTAAATACAATTTAATGATTATATTTAAAAATTCATCCAACAATTTATTGAATAATTTAAATTTTGTTTTTATTTATTATTTTTTTATATAATATTATCCTTTTTTCAGAATATAACCTAAAATTCATATGAGTTTTTCATCACATGGATTAGATATAATGAGCTTTTGATTATAATAATGTTTTCAAACTTATAATTATGAATAAAGATAATTATATTTTTAAAGTAAATTTAATTTAATTTATTATGTTTTAAGAATTAATAAAATATTTATTAATTCTATTGTCTACATATTAATGCAAAAAAATTCTTTGTTTACTGCGAATATTGTAATTAATAATTTTGATTTTGTTTAAAGATTTATTTTTCACTATAAGCCAGTAAAAAAAGAAAGTATTTATATTAAATGTCATTTTTAAATTATTAAACCGTTCAATTTTTAAACATTTTAATAAAATTATGCTCAAATTTTGTATGTTTTATTCTTATTAATGTACTGGGGTGGGAATCATTTTTAATGTAATTTTTTAATATTTATTTTATTTTTAATTAAATTTTTAACATTCAATTAGTAAGCGAATTTTAATTTTATATTTCTTAATAATTTATATTTTTTTACATATCATATTTTGTCAAATATTAATTTTGGTGTGCTTTTTAATGTAGGTTGATTTTTATCCATGGCAATTGCATAAGCTAAACCTCCTGACGGACCTGCCTTGTTTCTACGTTCATGTAATTTGTATTAAAAACAGATTTTTCAATATAATTTATTTAAAAAATTATTTTCTGTTAATAATCTTATAGCTTAATTTCATAGTGAAATATTAAAAAAAATTATTTGCGTTTCGTAAAAATTGTAAGTTACTATTTTAATGACTTATTTAAAGAATAAATAAATTATAATAATACAACAATTTTAATATCGATTTTGAAATTATTTTTATTAAAATATATATATTTTTTGTTTTTCTTATATCATTTTAAATTTCTTCAAATCGAATTGATATTTTTCTAAAAAGTTGTATTTATTTAAGAATAAAAATACAATTATAATAATTTATTTTTTATTACTAAGAAATGAACAAATTAATAAATATTAGAAAGTAGTAAAGTAAGGAAAAAATATTGTCGTTAAATCATATAACTTTTCAATAGTTTTTTTTTGAAATATAATTTTTTTTATCTTTTAAAATTAATTAAAAAAAATCATGTTTTTATTTACTATATCTTGTAAAATATTTTAAAAACTTTTTTGAAAATTTTATTAATTTGTTCCATTTTTGCATTTCATAAATTTTTTTGTTTATCCCATTCTATGAAGATCTTTTTCACAAAAACCAATCTACTTTAAATTCTGAAATATATTGTTTAATTTTTGAATATCGCTATAATTTTGTCAGTTTTGAAAATAAACTATAATGTAATTGCATTCAAATTTTTCAAAATCCTTTCTTTAGCGCCAAACCCTCATCCTGTATAATTTTTAAATAAATTAATCTCAAAAATAAAAATAAAAATCAGATTCTAAGTAAAATATGATAAATTATTATTTGAAATTATTAAATTAAATTTTTTTGGTATTTTGAATGTATTTTATATTAATTGTAAACAATATTAAATAATAAAAAAAATTGTTGAATTAGTCTTAAGCGATCCGTAAGTTTTATCACATATTTTGCAAAATATTGTATTTACAATTTTCATCGTTTTTGTTTTTCAAAAAATTTTTAAATAAATTAATTATTCATTTCCAATTCTCATACTTCATTTACAATTTGATAAAAATTTTCATTTTATTTTTTTAGTTTTTTTCTTCTTCATAACAAAGGTTTATTTATTTTCTTATTATTTTAATTTTAAATTTTAAAATAATATAACCCGAGAGCTAATGTATAATGAACAAAAGCAATCTTAATTTTGTTTTTAAATTATATTTTTATAATGTTATGTTTTGATTTCAATATTTCGGATTTAAAAAGAAGATTTTAATTTAATTCTAATTTATTATTACTTTCTATGAATATAATATAAATATTTATATTTTTAAATATTTATATGGGAATATATTTCTGAAGTTTTTTTTTTGCTTCCTCAATAATATAAAGTTAAACATAACTTAAGATTAGATAGTCAAATTTTTCCAATAATAAGCTTAGAATAGCTGAATTTATCTTCTCTTTTATTTGTGGAATTTTTACATTTTGTTTTGTTTTTGTAAAATCAGCCTTATTCAAAAGTTGAATTATTGTTTCTCTCATTTGAAAAATTAATTTATTGTAATTAAATTAATTAATTATTTAAGCTTCATTAAATTAATTTATTTATTTAAATTGAGTTATTTAAAAATGCTTAGAAAATTCGCTTTCCTTAAAATATTTTCAATCTTGGCGTTTTCACCTTTGGATGATGATGAATCGTTCGTTGCAGGTTGTCAACTACACCAATACTTTTTTATTTTCTTTTTTAGTACAAAAAAACAAAGTTTAATTAAATTTAATTTTTAATTTTCTAAATATTAGAAGCAAATGTTTTTTATATATTAATTTTTTTTTAAATAATTAAATAATAAACATTTTCTCTTCCCTTTTTTATTTAAAATAAACCATATTAACTTTGATTCTTCTAATTTTATTCTTGGCCTCACATTTGAAATTAATAATAAACAATCAATCTATTGAAAAAAAGTTTTAAGTTCGAATTTTATTTGTGTTTAACTTCCTACTTTTTTAAATTTTTAAAAATTAATTTCTGGGTAATTGTGCCGCAATTCATTTTAAAGTCATGTTTTTGGCATAGTTATTCATTCCATTAATTGATTAGCATTTTAAAAATATTATTTTTTCAAATATGCATCATAGCTTTTAGATAAATTTTTATACAATCCATTTTTGTACTAACAAAGGAAGGTCCCCGGGTGTCCGTGGGATTTCCGAATGAAATTTGGTGGGTGGATAGAGCACCCATGGGTTCTTAAGAAAAGTGTTTTTATTTTTTGCTGAATGAGTACGAGTGCCGAGTTATGACGTGCCAAAGTTTTTTAATGAATAAACAAACCAAATAATTGTTTGAATACCTTTGCAGTGTCTGGTGGTGCAGCGGTAGTGTGCTAGTCTGCGTTTTCTAAATCCTAAGTTCGGACCCCCTACATGCAAATTCATTTTTTAATTTTATTTTTGTTTTTTATGCCAAAGTCAATTACCATTATCACAAAAAATTTTTATGATATAAAATTTTTATTTCTTTACCATTTTAACAAATAAATTACTCATTAAGTTTTAGACAAAAATTAATTTGTTTTTAAATGAAAGGATATTTATTGTACCATTATCTTTAATGAATTTTTTAAATTAAATAAAATTAAAAACAAAAATTTTATTTCATTAAAAATTTTTTATAATTGACCTTGCATAAAAAAACAAAAAATAAAAGTCTAAATGGATTTGCATGTAGAGGATTTGAACCTGTGAAACAAAAAATTTTTGACTGACGCACTACCTCTGCACCATTACACACTTGTAAAGGAGGGAAACAATTGTTACTTTTCTTTAATTATAAAAAGGTTAAAACTTCGGCACGTCATAACTCGGCACTCGTACTCATTCAGTAAAAAATAAAAACACTTTTCTTAAGAACCCATGGGTGCTCTATCCACCCACCAAATTTCATTCGGAAATCCCACGGACACCCGGGGACCTTCCTTTGTAAATATGCATATTTTTTTAAAATAATAAAATTATATTTAAATTAATTGTTTATTAAAATTGTTGGAGTGTTTAAGAATTTGAATTTGGCGCGCTTCGATTATTGATTAATGTTGTGACGTGTCAATCCCTCCCCCTTATTCATTTTGTTTATTTAAGCACTCCCTCCTTCCCCGCATTGGTTCTTCTCCCATTCATTTGCATTTTTTATATTTTGTTCTCCAATTGTCCTCTGACATAAATTTGTGTTTATTATTTTATTTGTGTCCGACATTGAGACACAACAAATTGGCGCAGTCAGCAGCCGTTCTTCACCCATTCGAAGACATCGGACTGCCAGCAATTCAACCTCAACAAAACCAATAGACCCAATACGGGTGAGGTCCGCTAAATTTTAGCGGTTCAATTCAACCAAAAAACCAAAAGTCCCTAGGCGGGTGAGGTTCCGCAAGACGCGGTTTTCTTCAATTTCGACATCCAATAGTCCCTAGGCGGGTGAGGAGCCACTCTGCGTGGTTAAGTGCTGATCGTCGGACGAGTCAAAGCCAATGGACGCCACCCAACTGCAGCAAGTGCTCGACGCAGTTTTTGCACGTTTTGCCGGAAATGCGGCACCTGCAAATTCGGCCTCATCCTCACTGGCACACGCGACTCTGGCCAGCTCCTTGGACAATCGAATCACCAAATTCCGCTACGATTCGGAATGCGGCAATACATTTGATCGATGGTTCAAGCGATTTGGAGTGTTGATGGAAGAGGACGGAAAGGAGCTTCCCGAACCGACCAAAGTTCGGCTTCTTCTTGGAAAGTTGGGCGACGACGAGTACAACAAGTACAGAGACAGCATCAGCCCAACCCAACCCGATCAGGTTAAATGGGGCGAATCGCTGACAAAGCTCAAGGATTTGTTCGCCGAAACCCGCTCACTTTTCGTCCGCCGCTTCGAATGCTTTCAAATTCGACAAAAGCCGAGCCAAGACATCACATCCTTGGTGGCACACATCAACGCCGCTTGTGAAAATGCCGACCTCAACTTGACGAAGGAGCAACTTAAGTGCATCATCCTCGTGATTGCACTTCGCGACGAGCACCACGATTTGCGCCAAAAGTGCCTAAAAATGCTCGAAGAAGCACAGAAAAACGGCACGCAAGTCACGCTCAAGCAAATCGAAGAGGAGTTAAGGACCATCCAACTGGTAAAGGACAGCGCGCTCACGTTGGCATCGCCTCCTGTTGCGACCCAGGCCATTCACACCCGGCCACAACAGTGGAGGGACCCGAAAGGCAAACCAAAGCAACAACCCAAGAGGGCCCACAATGCCAATGAGCAACCAACGCGTCCACCAAACACCAATTACGGAAAGGCAAGCCGCGGATCACCAACGCATCCGTGAGGCTCATGTGGAGAGTCGGATCATTGGCGCACGGATTGCCGATTTAAAGACGCCACATGCCACAAATGCCACAAAATAATAAAATAACATATTTTACCAATAACAAAGTTAAGTTATATAGAATTTTGTTTAAATCTTTAGTTAATTTTAAATAAATTTTGTATATAATTAATTTACCGTAAATTATTAAAAAAATAATTTCTTTAAGAAAATAAATAATGGCAAATTATTAATTAACTTCTCTAAACCACATTCATTTTTCTAAAGTTATAATATATTAATTTAATAAATAAAATATTTATATGGTAATATTAGAAATATATTACTCTCGTTTATCGATATTTTGCTCAACGAACAATTAATGTAATGGATTATATATATTGCATTCTTGATTAAATATATATATATATTTTTTTTATTTATAGTTGTAAATTTAAAAATCCTTAAGTGAAATATTACCAAAAATATTAAAAAATATATAAAGATTATTTTTATATATTTTAATAATATATTTTAGTCAATTATTGGCTGATAGTTTAACGAGAAAGCATATTAATATAATCAATTTATCATATAGTTGGGCCACTGAAATATATTTTAATATTAATTAAATTAATTGAAATGTCCCTGTAAAATAAAAATATAAAATGCAATTAAAATTAATAAAAATATTTTCATTTTGATTAGTCTTTTTTTATTTTCAATTTATTTAATCTAGATGTAAATGATACTTTTATCAGATACATTAACATTTTACAGTGTATCAAAAAAGTTCTTGACCGAAAATCCTGACCCAAGATTTCTGAGGTTTTAATATAAGAATTTTTTCAAAAATTTTCTAAAAAACTTAGTTTATTGAATGTAACCATCAAATATTAATTTAGTTTAATTAATTGCTTTAATAAAAATTATATTAATTAACTTTTTCTCACAATGCACTTTTATTTTTAAAATTTTAAAGGACCATTAACCAAAAAGCCATCCAATGAAAATGAATTTTTAAATGAAAATAAATAATTTTCAATTATTAAACATTGATAAGTTCGTTGAATTATTAATTTATTTTAATAAAATTTGAAGATAATAATTTCAACTATTTTAATTGAATTCTTTTTGTTTTAAAATTTTTTAAATTTATCTAATTAATTCCATTTTTGGTTTTAATTATGCTTTGGTATTCTAAAAATTTGATTGTCATTACATTGTATTTTATTGCCTATGCTCTTGACTTTTCTCGCCCCACTCGCCCCGCCCCCCTTCTCATTAATCTGTTCCCCTCTCTTTTGTTCTATTCATTCTGATCGGGGGGATTGGGCCAAGTGCCCGTCCAATCCTTCCCTCCCCATCTGTCCCGTACGAATCGGGTGCCGCTCCTTTCCCTCATTTACTCATTATGTAATTGTGTGCACGCCTTCGGAATAAAGGATATTATTCCAATTTTGGGAATGGCAATGCGGGCGTAACAGATCATAGAACAACTTTGGGAAAGGAACTACGGTAACCATATTCAAATTTTTAAATTTAATTATAAGTTTTTTATTTTTTAATATTGGAATTAGATTAACAACTTTTAAAAAAAAATAAAGAATTTAAATTATTTTTAAAAGTTTTCTTAAAAAGAATAAAATTCAAATGTTTTAAATAAAAATATGAAAAAAATTAAATGATGAAAAAAAGAAAAATAATCGAAAATTTTTTAAGTTCCCGTACATGGAAATGAAAATCATAAGTCAATAGGAAGAGCAAAAAATTTGCATTTTTCTAGTAAACTTTTCGGTAGCTTTTGTTTGATATTTGCTTTTTTTCTTTAATAATATTCATAATATTCATTTAGAAACTTTTTTAACCGAAATTTACATTTACTTTTTTTTTCGTTTTTTTTGGTCTTTTAAACAGAGAAAATGTGAGTTAATAAAAATGAACAAAAAAATTATGACAAAAAAAGTGAAAAAAATTTCAAGATGTTACGCTTTTTAACTAGCGCCCATTTTTCTATATTTATCAACAAGCAAAGAATAATATTTCGATCTAATTAATATAAATAAATTAAATATTAGTTATTTTACACTATAAATAAATAAAAATGAAATTAAATGCTGACTATTCTTTTAATATTTCTAAATTTTTTATATAACTTCACTATTATACCAAAAAAATATTTAAATTGATAATAAGCAACTGTTAGTTTGAGATACATTTTTTGCATTGCTGTGTACATTTAAAATTTTATTATGCTAATGATTGGAAAATGGTTTCAAAGTTTTACATTGTTTTAAATTCTGTATTTATTTGACCTGTTTTGGTTTACATAAAGATCTGCGCTTAATTATTAAAAATTGGAATTTCATATTGTAAAAAAATATTTTTAAAAAATTCGAAATGAGAGTTTTTGGACCGCTTTTCACTTCTTTAATTGAATAGAATTTTATCTCATTATTTATTTTTATTTATATATATATATATTAACCTATCATTTTTTTACAATTATGTATTAAAACTTGAATAACTATTTAAATTTGTTTATTTAATTAACTTCCAATGAAAATTTGCAAATCTTTTTATAATTAATAATAAGAAGGAAATAATTAATCAAAAAATAAATATAAAAATAAAATAATTGAAATAATTATTCAATTAGTAGTATTTATTTATCAATTAACATCATGGAAATATTTATTTATTAACTAAATAAATTATTTATTTATTAAAAAAAAGAAAAACGGAAGAAATTGTAATTTTTTTTATTCATCAATTGCAATGTAATAGAAATTCATCAAGTTTTAAAATGTCTTATTTGTTGTAAATTTTAAAGTTTAATTTAAAAAATTAACTATTTGTTATTATCAGAAACTATTATAACAACAGAATCTTGCTAAATAAATGAAAAATAAATTTTACAAAATAAATCGTTTAATGATAAAAATTGGCTATAAACTTTAATAATTTTCTAATAATTAAATATATTTTTTAAACGATAAAATAGCTTAAAAACTAATTGTCAGTAATGCTTTCTACTTATATACCGCATGGTATCATGAGTGACAAAAGAATGAATATTATTTATCACTAATATTTATCCATTTAAATAATTCATTCAAAATTATTTCAATCAATTTAAAATATTTAATTTTTTATGCTTAATTGCAAATATCGTAATGAATGATTTGTATATTAATTAAAATAAAATGAAACAAGTAAAATATAATTTAATTTATTAATACAATTCGGCACCAAAACATATGAATTCAATTCGCATGGAAAACACCATGAAATAAAAAATAAAACTTCACAAAATTAAAAATTAAAATTATTAAAATAAAGCAAATTAATTCATTAATTCATATACCTTATATTATGCATATCACCAATATTCTTAAATAAAAATCATAACAAATGCGGAGTTTAACTAAAATTTGTTTTCTCCTATATCGAAAAAACATACTTATTTTTTTAATCAGAGATAAATAAAGTTAAATTAATTAGCACCATTTATACAACCAACATGGAAAATTCAAAACTTTTAAAAATTAATAATGGTTTAAAATACAAATAATTTTAATTAATAAAAAAACAAATGAACACTTTTAGTTTTACATATTAAATTGAATATATTTTTTCTTCCTACGAAATATAATTAATATATGAGATGAATAAATAATAATTAAAAGTTAAATTCATGTGTGTGTAAAAAAATAATGTAGAAATTTAAATTAAAAAACATCAAT
>SIJG01000284.1:11606-25140 GCA_023374025.1 Heterodera schachtii
GGATTTCCTGAATAAATTTTTTATCTTTGGTACTTTTCCATTATGCGGCCGCACCCCCCGCACCCCAAATTTAAAAAAAGGAGAAAAGCGTCTGTTTTGTGCAAAAAAAAATTACTAAAATGCCATCGAATGGATCGTCGTTGTCCTTTAAAAGTGTTGCGCGCCAAAACTGGTGCTTTTCTCCCTTTTTTTAATTTTGGGGTGCGGCCGCATAATGGAAAATTACCTTATCTTTTTATGGCGAAATGAATTAAAATGGGTATAAAATCTGCAAAATTTTTCCGCCGGCCTTAATCTCTTAAAAAAATTGGCTCAAAATCGCAAAATCTTGTTATTTTTTGAACAAAATCGTTAACAAATCGCATTAAAAATTATAAAATTTTCCGGGCGGCGCCTATCGGCACCGCCGGACTTCCCCTCACCCCCCCCCCTTTGTTCCCCTAAATTTTTTTGAAAAAACGAGCCATAAAACTGTTTTGAAAAAAAAGGTTGTTGCATGGCTTGACCTAATCCTAAGCTAAATTTGAAGACTACCAATTTTTATGTTATTAATCAACATTCCACAAATTTTGAAAAAGCCATACACGGAACCGATTTGATAAAAATTTAAATCATCACAAATATTTCAACCAAAAATTGATAACAAAAAATCGGTAATAGTACCGATGCGCTGCCCGTCAAAATGTCCAAGCGTCATAATGTCCAAGCGTCGAAATGTCCAAGCGTCGAAATGTCCAAGCATCATAATGTCCAAGCGTCATAATGTCCAAGCGTCGAAATTCAGACTCATATGGATCGTAAAAAAATTGAAATTCTCCAAAAAAGTCGTAAGCGTAAGTTCTTGGAGAACAACGACAATGAAAACGAAGCAAATTCTGAGCACCGTGAACAAAACGACGAAAACAACGACTGCGACGATGAAATTGAAGAAGAACAAGCCATCATAAACTTCGAACTCGGAACTGCTTGACGACGCCAACGCGTTTGGAGTTCGTCCTGGTGGTCTTTCTCCACTTTTTTCGTGTTTGTTTTTACATTTACTCGTTTTATTTTTATTTTATTTGAGTTTTAGCATTCGCGGGGACATCATTTTCTTCTGTTGAATCCGACCACGCATACTCACGGCAGCCCTTACAATTTGGCATCGACTCGCCCGCCCCCTCAACACTATCATGGCCGTCAACAGTGGAGCAAAACTCGAATCCCAATGTTTACCCTTTTTTATTCATTAATTTTTTGAAATATTCCTTTTTCCTGCAAATTTTATTATTTTTGTTATTTTGTTTACGCTATTCTGATAAATCGTTAATGAATTATGTGTTTTGAAGCCTTAAAATTGTAATTTTCGGATTTTTCGCAACTTTTTATTGCGGGACATTTTGACTGATTTTAGCTTGGGGGACATTTCGACGCTTGGACATTATGACGCTTGGACATTATGATGCTTGGACATTTCGACGCTTGGACATTATGACGCTTGGACATTTTGACAGCGCGCCGTACCGATGGTAGCCCCCCTTTTTCGAAAAACAAAATTTTTGATTTTTTTTTTCGAGAAAAGATTATATTAGGGGTTTTAAGGGTCGGAGAATCCGAATCTGACAGTAATTTCGACCTATGTCGAATCCCGAACCCGGATTCGAGCAAAAAACCGAAAATTCAAATTTTCGAATTTTTTATTGTTGGTTTTAAAATAGCTTACATATAGCGAAACAAAACTAAAAGTCAACAAATCTCTTAAAAAAAAAGCACTTAACCATTTTAGACCAAAAATGAGGAATTCGAAAATTTGAATTTTCGACTTTTTGCTCGAATCCGGGTTCGGGGTTCGACATAGGTCGAAATTACTGTCAGATTCGGATTCTCCGGCCCTTAAAACCTCTAATATAATCTTCACTCGAAAAAAAATTTCAAAATTTTGTTTTTCGAAAAAAGGGGGGCTACCATCGGTACTATTACCAAAAAATCATGTAAATTAGATTTTTGGCTTTTGTTCACTTTAGTGTCAATAAATTGCCTCTTCAATTGTAAATTTAAAAAAAATTCGTAAGTTTTTTACGAGAAAATTTCAAGATTAAATTTTCGATTCTGAAGTCACTATCGTCACTTGAAATCACTATTTTAGCATTTTGTCGCTAATTTTTTTCACTTTTTCGACATTTTTTGAAAATTTCTCAATAAAAATGTAATAAAAACGAAAATACACCAGGGTTTCGATATCTGAGGATTTTTCCTCATTTTGTGGTCTTTTAGAGGGTCAAAGAGGATTTTTTTGGAAAATGAGGATTTGCGGATTTTTGTGGTCTTTTGAGAAATTTGAGGATTTTTGTGGTCTTTTGAGAAAAAAAGTGACAAAAACACATGATTTTTTGAAAAATTGGGTATATTTGGCAAAATGTTCGAACTTTTTCTTCAAATTTTAAAAAATTTTTCGAAAAATCCTCATTTACAATAAATTTTAATTAATTTCCTGTTAACAAATCGCACTCAAAATCTCAAATTTTTTCCGGCAGCGCCTATCGGCACTGCCGGACCCCCTCACCCAATGTTTCCAAAAGTTTTTTGGAAAACCGCGCCACAAAAAAAGCAATTTAAAAGCAAAAAATTTAAGAAATGTCAATTTATTAAAACAGTAAAAATCGAATTTTTTTGAGGTTTAAATGAGATTTGGGTACTTCCGGGTTTTGCCACCCCTTAAAATTTTTCTCTATACTATTTTTTTGATGCTGAACACGAATCTGACGTTTAAGCTGATAGGCGCCGTGATTGTTTCAAACGAAAAATATGACTCTTAATTGATTTTATTCGCAATTTTTGATGTTTTACAAAATGAGGATTTTTCATGCCAAATGAGGATTTTTTTGAGGTATTTTAGTGGCAAATGAGGATTTTTTATGGCTGAAATGAGGATTTTCAAAATTTTGAGATCGAAACCCTGAAATACACCCCTAAGAATTGACTTAAAAAATTTCAGATACACCCCTAAAAATGGACGCAAAAATTTTCAAAAATACTCCTAAGAAATTAAAAAATTTTCTGAAAAATTCATTTTTTTCGCAATTTTTAATTTTCTTTATTGAAAAGTGCAAAATGATAGTAGACAAATGAAAATTGTTGCATATTTATACAGTGCGAAAAAGCGAAATGTCAAAATCGAAGGAATTTTCAAATTTGACCGAACACTTTTTGAAAATTTGTTTGTGATCGTTTGTTTTTTCTTTAGTATAAAGGCGACTCAACTCAACTTGCATTACCATTTCTCGACTTTGTTAAATTCAATTTGTCCATTCTTTTTCCTCTTCCAACTTTTTACAAATCCGGCACTTTTTTACTTTGATGGTCCCGACGAAAAAACAAGGGAATCCTTTTTTGCGAAATTGTTGGTCAAGACAAATAAAATGCCCATCTTCAGTGATCCTGAAAACGTGAAACAGTCAAAAAATCCCGAGAGGATTCCCTTGTGCTTTTAGTCGGCACAGTCAAAGTAAAAAGTGCCCAAAATGCCTTTTCGTTTTCACACATTTCGCTTAGCGCCTGCTGAGATGGGCTACAGGTGGAGCAAATAATGGATGCGCATCATAAGCAAAAATTATTTGTTTTTTTTTACAGCCAGGCGGTGCTCGTCAGCAACCAGACACTGTACGTGAGTGGCCAGATCGGAATGGAGCCGGGCAAGACGGAGCTGGTGCCGGGAGGAGCGCGAGCCGAGGCGAAGCAGGCGATGACCAACATCGGAGAAATTCTGCAGGCTGGCGGATCATCCTTCAAACACGGTGTGTGAACAAGTCTCCAGGATTCAACGTCTTCATGCATTTCACCTCCCTTTTTCAGTTGTGTTCGCCAAGATTTTGCTTGCTGACATGAGCGACTTCCAGGCGGTCAACGAGACGTTTAAGAGCTACTTCACCCCGGACACGTACCCCGCCCGCAGCCTCTGCCAGGTGGTCAAAATGCCGAAGAATGGACGCGTCAAAATCGATGTGGTGGCGATCGCTGAGAAGCCCTGAGCTGAGCTGAAGTGCGCAACAGATGAACAACAAATGGACATATGTGTATGTATATTGACGTGATCATGTATTCGATCGTATTGTATTATTGTATGTAATAACTGTCCTTGTTCTGATCATGACTATGTGTATCGGAACCCGTCAGTTGGGCCCCCACGTTTGGGCCCTCACGTTTGGGCCCCACACGTTTGGGCCCCAGCATGTTTTTCCACTTAAGCTTTTTTCGTTGGCATCCAAATCCAATATTCTTGGTATCATTCGAAAGCTCTAAACATGCTCTATTAGCCTAACAAAAAAAGAATAGATTTTTAAGCCTGGAAAAATTTTTATTCATAAAAAACTTCAAAAATTTTGCATTTTTTGAAATTTCATGTTATAACTTTTTTAGTAATTGTCTAATCGCTAAGCAATAGCTTAGAAAAAGCTTCTAAATATGTTAAGCTTTCGAATAATACCAAGAATGTGGGATTTGGATGACAAATAAAAAAGTTATAGAAAGTTATAGTGGAAAAATATGCTGGGGCCCAAACGTGGGGGCCCAAACGTGAGGGCCCAAACGTGGGGGCCCAATCGTGAGGGCCCAACTGACGTAGACCGATGTGTATATATTGTATTGTTCGGTTCGCGATCGGATAAATATTCAAATGGAAAATCTAATTGTTAACCAAAAAAACAGCTGTGTTAATGAGATGTACCATTCTCTAGACTAGTGCTAATTTAGTGTGCTCAAGTTTTGCAGATCCCATACGGATTCCGTGATTTTTGAAATTTCGAAAAGTAAATGGATTTTTCAAAAATATGCCTCCCAGGCTACCGGCCGAGACAAAATGCAAGGACAATGTGTTGTTTTTATTGGCTTGTACAGGGCGAAAAGCGTCTGAACGGGGGCATTAATTTCCTCCCATTTTTGGTTGAGATGACATCCGTCCGCTTCACCTCTTTGTACTTCTGCTTCTTATTCGCCGGGCACTTGTCCTTGTCCACGATTTCCGACTGTACGCATTTGGCCGTGGCGCCGGCGCCGCCCTCCCCGGCACATTTCTTCGCATTTTGTGCCGTCGTGTGCTGGCACACTTCATTGACCAGTGCTCCGAATGCCAACCAGCAGCTTTGCTTCAGCGCTTAGCTTCCAGCGAAAGTTTCAGATTGGCACAACTGCTGCACCTCGTCAAGGATGGCATCCGACGGGGACGGCACTCCGCCACACAATTCCGCGTGACGCACTGTGCCAATGCGTTAGCCATCATTTTCTGGCACTTTTCACTCCGCTTCTGCTTCTGCTGCTGTGCTGCGTTTGCGCAGTGTTCCTCCACCTGCTTCAGCTCCTTCTCCGTGCACATGCGCAACATTTCAACCAGTCGTTGTTGCTGGTCAATGCCCTTGTGGTTGTTCTCCGTGTACTGCTCCAGCTTGAGCAGCGCCTGCTTCGCCTGCTGCACTTTTGGCACTTGCGCGAACGGTGACCCTTTACCGTCCGTGCCGAACTCATTGTCACCATTCTGAAAAGTTATAATAGGTGTAGAGTATTTTGTCGCAAACCGAGAATCACACTTTTTAGGAATATCCGATATGCCGGGCCTCTTTTCTTGGCCATTCTCGTCCTGATCCGCCGCTAATTACTTGTTTTATCCACTAATTACCCCCCCCCGCGCTCCGTCTCATTAAATTTCGCTTCCACTGACTGCAAAGAAGCGCTTCTCATCCACCGCTTTGTCATTGGAGAACATCAGTGTGTCGTGTTCTGATGCACCGATGATGGCCGGAATTTGCTGCTTTTTCGGCTTTACCGCCACTGCCTCCAAATTGGCCACCACCACCGTTAGCATGACGGCGCCGTCCGTGCCGACCTCTGCGCTCTTCCAGCTGCGGTAGATTTACCGCGAGAGCAACTCGCAGCCGCGCAACGTGTATTGGTCGGCCGGGTCGCCAGCGATGCGGCAACGTCGCCGATCCAACTGTAATTAAAAGCATTGCATATTGATCAACTACCGACTCCCGCCATTAGCCATCCGCACCCTCCCTCCCCATTGATCGGTTGATCACCTCATTTTCTTTCACTTCCTTCGGGTCACAGTTGGCACATGGGCGCTGATCACTTTCTTCCATTTGCCTCGCATTGGTCTTCTGCTGATCAATTGGGCTGTTCTGCTGATCACTTTGCTGCTGTGCCCAATACCTCATTTTGATTGGTTATGCCAAAGCATTGTCAACAACTGAAGAAACGTACTGTTGGCATTGTGCGCATTGCGCTTGCGGCTGATCAGCCTGGAAGCCTTGGCCAAGTCGGCAATCTTTTGGCACTTTTTGAAGTTGATCGTCTTGGTCACATTAAACTGCTGCTGCTGCTGTCCAAAGCGTTGCGCTTTGTTGATGGTGTACATTGTTTGGCACGCGCCTTCCACGGTGATCTGAGCAAAGGTTGGGGGGACTGATTAACAAACTACGACTAAAGTGCCAATCACCTCATGGATTTTGAACGATTTGCCCTGCCCCGTCGTCTTCTGTTGAAACTGTTCGACACGCGAAGCGCCGCTTTGGTGCAAGCCCTGGGCATTGTTTTGCTTCAGGTTCAACTAAAAGGAGGAAATTTTGGCAAACGAACTTCAAGCAGTTCGGCATCAGATGCCCAGTCACCTGGATGATGTTCAACACCGCTTTTTTGGCATTCTTCGACCACTTCTCCGCGTCCTGGGGGCACTGCACGCGTTCGATCACTCCGTCCGCGTAGCTGAATTGGCACGGGGTCAGCAGCTGCTGCTTTGTCTGCTCCGCAATGTTCGTCTGCTTTACATTTTAATGATTTAAGGCATGTCATTGTTGCGTGTTCACCTCATCAAATGCTTCCATTGGCTGTACTTCTTGAGGCTGCGACATTTTGCCGTTCTGTTGGCCCACCCGGCACTGCTCCAGTCGCAGCTGTGCATGCCGTTCGGATGCGAAGTGAATGTTGGCCAAGCATTGGATGCGCGTCACCGCCTTTTGCTGCGGGTTGGCCGCGCTTCCGATTGGAGACCGGAGGCAATTTGGGCGTTGTAAATGAAGCTGTACTCAGTGTCCTTCTGCTGGAACGGCTCCAGCAGCCCGGCGGCGCTTTTGTCGCCCGACTTTGGACCAAACCGTGCCGTGCCAATGTTGGTATTCTTTGACGACCGAAAGCCGTCAAAACTCATCCAATTGGAATGGCGTATTCCGCCGGTGCAAACGCTGAGGAAGGCGATGACCAGCACCAAAAGTGCCGCGGTGCGTATTTCGTTTCTGTTCTGTTTTGTTTTGATTGGTGTGTTTCGATCACTCACTGATCAGTCGGAATGGTCGGTTGGGGAGCTGGAGGGAATGAATGTGAGGGAAAAGGTTTCGAATGTGCTCTCTTGCCTCCGATGCGCTATTTATAGGCCCCTTTTCGGTCCGTTTTTCCCCCGGGCGGTGTCGGACAGTCGTCGCAAGCAGGGCTGGCCGTGATCACGGATCACGGAAATCACGGGGTTTTTGGGGTACCGTGATCTCGGATCACGGGTCACGGATTTTTTCAAATTGTCCGTGAATTTTGATCCGTCATTGGCATTTTATATAGGGAATTTTTATTGAAACGAAAATATGAAATTGGTGGGAAAAGAGAAAATTTTTGAGAAAAAATTAAATTAATAAATTAAATTCTGTTAGAGAACCACACATAAATATGTAGCCTAGTTGTTAAGGCTTCCGTCTTTTTCAATTCCCCATTGGGATAGGAGAATTTATATATATTTTTTGATAATTTTAATTGAATTTAAATTAATAAGAAATTTCTTAACAGTGAAAATTATTTTCTTTATTTTTAAAGATCCATATACCAATAAATTAACCAATGATTGGACATATTTTGGACAAAATCTGTTAATAAATTCACTCAAAATTTCAAAATTTTTCACGGCGGCGCCTATCGGCACCGCCGGTCCTCCATTTTACCTTATTTTTTTTTTGAAACTTTGGCCCCAAAATGGCAAAAAATTAGCCCTTATTTTCCTCAAAAAATTGGCTCAAAAACTAAATTTGTTCATTTTTTGAAAAAAAATCTGCTAAAAAATCATTTTTCCCGGCGGCGCTTATTGTCACCATCTTTTCTGCCCCCTGTACTCGAAAAGTTTTGGAAAAGGTAAGCCGCAAAAAAAAGCGTTTCCCTATATGGTTTGGTTTCTTTAAAATTTTTGTTTATTTTTCCAGCGATTAAATTCCGTTTTTTGTTAATAAATTTAAATAAAAAAAATTATTCAGAATATTTTTACAATCATGGATCACGGGTTTTTGGGGTGCCCTGATGACGGCTCACGGATTTCCGTGATTGGAAATTCAATCACGGCCAGCCCTGGTCGCAAGAGACCGAAATTTGGGAATGTTTTGCTGATAACAGTCAAATGAACAAAAAAGGACTGGCCAAAATGACAGGCGATTGACCCCAAATTGACAGCAGTTGTTCCTTCTGCTGCTGCTTTGACTGACTGATTGTTTGACGGTTATTTAATTTCCCCTCCTCCCGGCGCCATTCCGCCGCCAACAGCAGCTGAACGTGTCCAACTCGTCCTCCTCTGCCCCGCCCGGCGCCATTCCGCCGCCAACAGCAGCTGAACGTGTCCAACTCGTCCTCGTCTGCTGCTTTTCTCCTCCCCCTTCAGCACTTTGATCAACATGCCGGTCTTTCTCGGTTCGCTGGTGCTCGCCCTCGGCGTGGCGATTGACCGACATTTTATAGCAAATCTCTTGAGTTGTGCCAAGTTCTTAAATTTTAAACGGTGTAATGAATAAAAAAAAACTTCTTTGGTTTGGGTGAATTAATTTTGCGCCGCAGATTTCGCATCACCGGCGTGGTCATATCCCCGTCTCGCAGATCAACCTGGACATTCTCTACTCAAAAGTGCTGGGCAACATCAGACAGCAGGTGGTAAAACATCATCCAAAACAACCCCGAGACTAATGAATGAATGGGTTCAATACCAGATTAATTGGCAAATTCGAGAATAGACACTTAAGATTCTCGAAAACGTGACTCTCTGTCATATCCTTCTTCTTTCATCCTTCTCTGTTTTTTCAATTCCGACTCATTTAAATAATTTTTGCTAATTATTCCCTCAGGGCACAATGCAGGGACTGTTCGTTGTATGCAGCGACCGGTTGACTGTGGTTTTTCCAATTGTAATTGGGTAAAACAAATGCCGATGGCACAATGCAGTGCCAATTTCAAAATGACACTTACAGTGCAATTTATGAATGGCACGGCCCCGTGCCCAGTTGGTCGGACATTATCGTGTACATTGCCCTTTCGCTGTCACTCTGCATAATTTTACGCCATCGTTTGGTGTCAAATGCGGCGGAAGTAAAATTTGACAGAATGCCAAAAATGGAGATAATTACGATAAAAAGGGCGACGAAATATGACGGAATTGGTAAAACTCTTTCTATTTCCTTATTAACAACCGACATTATTTATCATTTTATTATTTTAAACATGGCTATTTTCTGCTGCCTCTCAATTTGTTTAAAAATAATTCAAAAAGCAATTTTATGGATTTCTGCTGTGATTTTCTCTCATTTGTTATGGCCATTAATCTTCGGCAGCCTTTGTATTTTCTATTCACAACTCGATATTACCCAAAGCTTCCGAACATTTTTTTAAACTGATTTTTTTGTCGAGTTGGCGGGGGGCGGGGGGGGGGGGGATTTTGGGGTTCTGACAATCCGTCAGTGGACAAGAACAATTTGTGGTTTTGCAATCAACATAATTTAGGAACATTTGATCACATTGACCAAAATTTCGAGTGTTTACAATCAAAATCTCTAAAAATATGTTGTTGTTTTTTTTGTAAATCTGATATCATATCCGTGATCAGAAGGGCGCTATGTCGATCGACGAAAAGTGCAAAATTTGCTAGGTTTTTGACTAAATCAACTTATATTTGGTTGCGTCTAAGAAAAGTTATGAGTTGATTTAGTCAAAAAATTAGCAAATTTTGCACTTTTCGTCGACCGACCAACCACGGATCAGAGTTGTTTATTTTTTTGTGGAGTTCAGATTTTCCAGTACGTGTATTACCGAAGGCTTGAAGTCTAAAAATTTAATTAATGTACCTAACTAAAAAAATTCTGGGCTAATGAAATGAAACAGTACCACAGATTTTGGTGGAAAGAAATAAAAAGCAAAAGAGAATAAAATAAATATGTTGATGTACAAATCTTTTTTATACATACAAATGTCAATAATTGATATTTTTGGTATAGTGTATATGGGGTACCCCCCCCCCCCTCCCCTTTTTGAATAAAAATTTCAAACATTTCTTTTCATTTACAATTTTTTCACAGGCGTGAAAAGTTTTAAAAAAACTTTTATTTTTTTTAATCAAAAATTTTTTAAATGTTCATATTTTTTGCGCCTTCCCTAGAGAAGGCGCAGTTCCAAAAATTAGTCCACACAGTTGTTCCAACTAGGGAACGATCAATCCGCCGAAATTGGCAAATAATTGTGAATTTAAAAACGATTTTATGATGGGATAAAGACAGAGGAAGGGCAGAGAGAAATATTTCTTTATATTCCTCTTTTATTTCATCTTTTGTATGATTTCTTTTCCCCCAGCCGTCGCTTGTGCTTATTTGTTAGTTCACTTAACTTTTTTCTCTCTCTTATTCAAAATGAACAAAGAGTCAGGCGCAGGGAAGAGAAAGGGAAAGAAAATAGACGAGTGAGAATTAGCACAGAGAAAGACAGGGCAGAGGGAAGGAGAGAGAGTGTGTGTGTTTCCCTGCCGTTCTCTCTCCTTTTCCAACCCATCAAAAATATCCTCTTCCATTTGCCTGTTCTTTCTGCCTTTTCCACTTTCCGTGCTCCGTGCAGGGGGCGTACGATTTTTGTACGCCTTTCGCGTGCAATTTTTGGACGCCCTCCGGGGTTTGAATGCTTTTCATTATTTTTTTCAAATTCATAACACTGGCTCAAAAATCAGTTTTTCTGGTCGAGAATCAAACATTTCGGGAAATTGCTTCAAAACAGTTTATTTTTACAATTTATTCTATAAAAAATCAAATATTAATTATATTTTTGCAACCTACAGTCATGGTCATATGTTTATAATATTTTTTAATTCCGAAAATAATTTTAAATAAAATTTTAGTAAGCTCTTTTATAGGCCTACAATCTTAACCGTTTTGTAGCATTTTTAATGGGCTTTCAAATGATACCAAACATTAAGCTAAATACCGGTTGATGCCCGAATTACATTTGACTTTGTCTGACATACTCCATTTTCGGGTGGTCATATGTTTATAATAAAAATTTTCATTTGATTTAACTCAATATTTAGTGGGCCAAAAATTCTGAAAAAATTCGTGCTTAGCTAACTTTTGATGCTGATTAAAAAAGTCTTTTACACCAACTTGATCAGATCACTCCTTCATAGTGATCGGAACATCCCAAAATACACTGAAAATCGGGAAAATTTTCGAAAAAAATTCCTAGGGGGTTGGGAAAATTTTTCTGGAAATTTTGAGTAGGCCTATGAGAAAGAACACAAAATTCTTTACAAAATTGTCTTTTGGATGGTTGGTCTACGAATTATACTCGCTGAGGTACGGGCACTTTAATTTTGATGTTGATCATCTCTACTGTAAAATGCACTATTTTCTTAAGAAATACAGTACTTTTTGTAGACACCGAAATTTAAGTGCCCATACCTCAAAAGGTATAAGTCGTAGAGACTTGCGGTCTTTTGCATATTGTAGAGCATTTCGTGCTCTTTCAGATGTATATGCTGATTTTTTCCAGAAAAATTTTCCCAACCCCCTAGGAATTTTTTTCGAAAATTTTCCCGATTTTCAGTGTATTTTGGGATGTTCCGATCACTATGAAGGAGTGATCTGATCAAGTTGGTGTAAAAGACTTTTTTAATCAGCATCAAAAGTTAGCTAAGCACGAATTTTTTCAGAATTTTTGGCCCACTAAATATTGAGTTAAATCAAATGAAAATTTTTATTATAAACATATGACCACCCGAAAATGGAGTATGTCAGACAAAGTCAAATGTAATTCGGGCATCAACCGGTATTTAGCTTAATGTTTGGTATCATTTGAAAGCCCATTAAAAATGCTACAAAACGGTTAAGATTGTAGGCCTATAAAAGAGCTTACTAAAATTTTATTTAAAATTATTTTCGGAATTAAAAAATATTATAAACATATGACCATGACTGTATTATCAATTTTGAAAAGGAAATAAGCAAAATCTTTATTTAAGTGCAACGGGTCCAAAGACGAAGCATGATTCAAAAAAAAAACTTAGAGAATGAGTTGAGGGAGTGGGTCCGGTAGTGCCGTTATGCGTCGCCGTATTTTTGAAATTTGAGTGCAATTTGTTGGGAAGTACATTTTGTTAATTACTTGAGGATAGTTAATTGAGAATTTGCTAACTGATTTTTTTTTCTAAAAATAACTAAATTGTCCGGTTTTTGGGATGCCTCTGAGTCTGGCGGTATTGACAAGCTCATTAGCTGAACTCCCGCAAAATTCACGCGTGAGCCCCACTCATCGCCAGCCTCTCTTAAATTTCACATATCGTAAAATTAAATGAAAATCAATAGTCAAAAGAACGGAAGAAAGACTCAAAGCCATGCCCTTGTTACCAAAGCTTAAGAAACAAAGGAAAACGTATTTAAGTCAATTTGAATTTTTACACAATTTGAGGCATTTTTTATGGATTATATAGACCCAGTTTTTTTTTTTTTTTTTTTTTTTTTTTGCATTTTTCGCATTTTTATGAAATATTTTATGGGTTTTTTTTCGTTACATATTATATGTCCATATTTGGTGATTTTTGATTTATATTTCTTCTTCAAAAGTAAAAGCTACAGAATTACGCTCCTCATGATTTTAAAGCTCCGAATTGGCCGAAAATTTTCATTAATTTAAAAAAATCCGCTTTTGGCTCGCTCATCTCATAAGAATATATTCAGTTTATTATTGAGGGAAAGGCGAAAGAATTGTAAGAAATGTGAGGTTATTTGATTGTTAAACAACCGTCAAAATTTTGAAAACTTTCATTTCAAACTAATTTTTTTTTAAAGTTAAAAAGTTCATTTTAAACATTTTATTCGATCCCATTCGTATTTTTTACTTCAATTTCTTTAAAAAAGTATTTTTTAAATATTATTTTTACTTTAGCTATTTTCAAGAGTTTTGTCTCAGATTTGACAAAGATTACCTGCATTTATCCGAGGCATGAAACATTGGTTAACGGGTTGTCATCTTTCACCGGCGTGAAAAGTTTTAAAATATTTTATTTGTTTTATCAAAATCTTATTTTAAATGTTGATATTTTTCGCGCCTTCCCTAGAGAAGGCGCAGTTCCAAAAATTTGTAACACATTGACGTACCAAGATTTTTGATTTATTTAATATTTTTACTTAATTTTCTCCAAAATTTCACAGAATGTTATTTTAATCATAACATTTTTTTCGCCCTCCCTAGAAAAGGCGCAGGTCCAAAAATTTGTATCAAGACGTCCCAAAAA
>SIJG01000285.1:0-35390 GCA_023374025.1 Heterodera schachtii
TGCGTAAATTTAAAAATTTCAAAGAAACATTTTGTGATTATTTAGTTTTATCCATTGTTTTGGATTAATTTAGGTGTCAATATTACAGGAAGACTTTGTAAAACTTTAATTTTACGCAATTAAAAGAAAAGTTTAGATAGAAAATTGCCAGAAAGGCAAGAAAAGAATTATTTTATTTTATTTTTGATATTAATACAAAATAAATTTTCTTATTCTCTCAAAAAAAGTTTTGGCTAAATTTTTTTTTCACCTTTTCAGTAAACAAAGTTATAGGAGGAAAAGACAAGAAGAAATATATTTGTACTTACACTTTTGAATGGGAAAACGATTTAGCAAAAAATGGGGAAGAAAATTGTGTGAATTACTCTAAATTAGATGATGATGATGATGAGGATAAAAAATTGGCGGAACAGAATGCCAAGGTTGGAGAGACAAGCAAAAAGAATGAAAAGGCAGAAGAGGGATGGGTAGTGGTAAGTAAATGAAGGAGAAAGGCAAGGTATAGAGAGAGAGGGATGGAGAGAGTGAAAGACTGGGTGAACAGCAGAAGAAGGGAGGAAGGGAGAGAGGAGTGAGGAAGAGAAAGGAAGCGCAAGGAAAAAGAGGAAGGAAAAGATAAGAAGAAAGAGAGAAAGAGAACGGAGCAGGAAGAGGAGAGGAGGAACAGAGGAGTGGGGAAGAGCAAAGAAGCGTAAGGAAAAAGAGGAGGGAAAAGATAGAAGGAAGAGAAAGAGAGAAGAAGAGAAAGGAAGGGGAAGGGAAAAAGCGGATAAGAAAAAGAGGAGGAGGAGGAGCATATATCCATCTTATTCAGTAACTTTTAACATCTTTTAAGCAGCCCCATTTTCTAAAAAAAACACGGCGAGATCGGGAACGACAATGAGAAAATATTTTTTATTATCTTCCTCTAACAATGGTTAAAAAACCCTTGTTTAATGAAAAATTCAACAATGGGTTTGGCGATCGATGAGACACCGCCAAAAAAATTTGGAACTTTTTTTATTATTAAAAATCCTTAAAATTTTAACTTTTCCTCCTCCTTGGGGCTGCTTTTAAGAATCTGTCATTATTTTCCATGGATTTCTCTCTAATTGTCGTGTGATTTTCTTTCTTTTCCTTTTTCTTTCATTTCTATTTCAATGGAGTAAATATTTTGGCAAACAAATCGAAATTTGTGAATTTTTTGGCTAAATTTAAAGCAAAAATAAACATAAAAACATTCAGGCGCCGCCGCTAAAATTTATGTGGACATTTGCGCACAGATCTTTAATGATTTTTTATTGTAATGGCAACAATTTTATCGTTCTGAGACGAATCACAAAAAGTATTAAAAATTTATTTATTTTTCGTCGTTTGCTACTTACTACACACCAGGGCTGTTGCAAGTTTCGCTTTTCGCCTTTCGCTATTTCGCTTTTTTTAGGCATTTCGCTTTCGCCTTTTCGCTTTTTATTTTGGTTTCGCTTTTTTCGCTTTTCGCCTTTCGCTTTTTATTTTTCCCTTTGCAACAGCCCTGCTACTAGAGGTGTGCCGTGATTCACGGTCACGGTCACGGGTACCGTGAATTTCACGGGTTTTTTCACTCACGGTCACGGTCACGATTCACGGTACCAATTCACGGTTATTCCGTGAAAAATTTACACTGGATAAAATTGAATATTTATGAAATAAACTTTTTTTTATAAAGAAATTTGGTCTTTTTTTGGGCAAAGTTTGCTAAGAAACAGATCAAAATTTTCAAAAATTTCCCCGGCGGCGCCTATCGGCACCGCCGGCCCCCTCCCATATTCCTGAAACTTTTTTGAACAAAGCCAACCAACTACATATATTGCACGAAATACAAATAAAAAGCAAAGTTTCAAGTATGAGCCCATTTAAATAAAAAAAATTCATTTAGTTTTAAAAAAAAATTCGCTCGAAATAAAGTTATATCAGTTAATTAGTCACATTTTCTAAAAGTTTCCACTAAAACCCATATTTTTCTTAAAAATTGGGTAAATATGTCTCACAAAACCATTTATAAAAGGTCGGAATCAATTTAGAACGTCCACAATTATGCGAAAAATGCAAATTATGGGCGCGCTTGCCAATGGACACTTCAGTACCCGATTTTTTTAAACTTGAAATATGCAAGCGCACCTATAATTTGCATTTTTCATCGTTTTTGACTTTTAGATTAATTAAAATTGTAAAATTTGCTAATTTTAGGGATAAATCTTTTAAAAATGTTAGCAAATTGCACTCAAATTTTCAATTTTACCCCCGGCGGCGCCTATCAGCACCTCCGGGCCCCCAAAATTTATTATTTCATAAAAAATTTGCTCAAATTCGCAAAATTTGGTCATTTTTTGGACAAAATCTGTGCACAAATAAGACCCAAATTTTCAAAAAAATTTTGCGATGGCGTCTATCGGCGCCTATGGACCCCCCTTTTCCCAAAAAAATTTATTTGGAAAATTATACCACAAAAAAATAGTTAAAAAAAATTCGCCGCCAAAAAAAAATTTTCTTAAAATTCACGGTCACGGTCACGAAAACCGTGAATTTCACGGGTTTTTTGGATCACGGACACGGTCACGATTCACGGGACCAATTCACGGTCACGGTTCACGGGGTCAATTCACGGTCACGGTCACGATTCACGGGTTTTTTCAGTCACGGCACACCTCTACCTGCTGAACACTGGTGAGGGCATATTTATAAAAATGTATATTAAACGGTGAAACATTGGTTGATAAATATATACATTGGGGGGGGGCATATTCATAAAAATGTATATTAATCGTTGAAACATTGATTGATAATAGACGCATATTGGTGGGGGCATATTCATAAAAATGTACATAATCGGTGAAACATTGGTTGATAAATATACACCTGGGGGAGGGGGTGGCATATTCATAAAAATGTATATTAATCGATGAAACATTGGTTGATAAATATACACACATTTGAGAGGGCATATTCATAAAAATGATCATATGCCATAAAAGCAGAATAGTTAGATAAGGAAATTCAGAAATTCTAATCCACAGAAACCTGCTTTTCCTCTGCAACATATATTTTTTCGGAAAATGGTAGTCCAATTCTCATCGTTTAAAATGCTTCCCACAAACTTCGGCCTCATTATCATCATAATCATCGAGACTTTGCTGTTCTCAAGCGTTAAAGCGCATACATTCGAAATAACAGCTAACTGTAAAAAAGAACGCAAACCAGACAAAATCCCATACCCAATCAATGAGAAAACCTTCGAACTTTTTATCACTTGCTTGGGTCAGAATGCAATGATTATTGGGGGCGAAAACGAAATTACACCATACAAAATTACAGGTGAATAAATCGAGGCATTAAATATTGAAAATTTGAAAAAATCCATTTGTTCATTTGCATATTTATTTAAGCAATAAATTTTAAACTTTATATATAAAAATGTTTTTTTTTTTACTTTTTCGGGTTCATGAAAATAATTATTGTTCTTTTTTTCTCACCATTTTAGGCTTAAAAATAAATGAGACAAACATTTGTACATATACTCTTGGAAATAAAATTGCTGCTGGTCTACTGAAAATAGAGACAAAAATGGGAGAATTTGTGTGATGATTACTCCGAATTCCACCCAAATCAAAATTGTTGCTTATTGTAATGCCGATCTGAGCTCATTGCATAACATTCCGGAGCCAATCAATGCGAAAGCCATGGCAATTTACAATGTTTGTTTGGATCGAAAAGGAAAATTCGGACACAAAATCAGAGGTGAAATATGGCATTATTATTATGGCTATATGATTTGGTGATAAAAGAGATTGGTGCACAGGGAGCGCAGAAAAATGCCAAAGTTGGAGGGACAAGTGGTAAAGAAATGAAGAAGAAAGGTACGGCATAGAGAGAGAGAGAGAGGGATGGAGAAAGTGGAAAGATTGGATGGAGAGAAGAAGTGAATGAGGAGGAGAGGAAAGAAGAAAAGAAAGGAAGGGGAAAGAAAAAGAGGAGGGGGAAGACAAGAAAGAAGAGAGAAAGAGTAGGAAGAGGAGAGGAAGATGGGAAGAGGAGAGAAGAAGATAAAGGAAAAAGAGTAGGCGGAACACAAGAAGGAAGAGATAGAAAGAGTAGGAAGAGTAGGAGAGAAGGATGGGGGGTGACAAAAAAGAAATTTATCTTTTCTGTTCTGTAACTTTTCAACATTATCTTTTAAGCAGGTCCATTTTCTAAAAAATCGAGGCGAGAGGGCAACGACAGAAACGAAAATTAAAGTTTAAAAATTCAAAAATTGGGTTGTCTGTCTATGAGACAATTCGCCAAGAAAATTTTGTGTTTTTTCTAAAATTTGTAAATTTCCTAATTGGGATTGCATTTAAGAATCTGTCATTGTTCTCAACAATTTCTCAATAAATGTTCTTTTGGTATTCATTTTTAGATTCTGTCATTTTATGATTTCTATTTCGAAGGAGTAAAACTTTTGTCATGAAATCGAAATTTGACAAATGTAGTATTAATTATTTAATTTTATCGTTGCAAATATTTTTTGCTAGAACTTTGCTCAAAAACTTCCAAATTTTAAAATCTTGGTATCATTCGGTAGCTCTAAATGTTTTTAAAAGTTCAAAAAATTCCGTTAAGTCTCAAGAAAATTTATGACTAAAAATGTTCAAAAAACGGTTTTTTTTTGATTGAAATTTTGTAGGATAATAGAAAACATTTGGGGCTATCGAATAATATTAAGATTATAAAATTTGACTCATTTTGGGTGAAATTATGAGTAATTTTCTGATCAACAATTTTCCGTTTGGCACCAAAAAAACTCAATGATTGACAAAACAAATTTTATTATGCGATGGGACGATGCAAAAAGCTCAGTCATTGATTGATAAAAGATTTTATCTAATTATGCGATTCACAAAAAATTTCATATGTGAAATCAACGAACTCTCAACACGTATAATTTATTTTACATTGTCTCCTAAACAGGGCTGGGCGTAATTACGGATTACGGAAATTACGGCCTTTTTGGGCAACCTCGTCATGACCGATTACGGCTTATGGAATTTTAGGGCCTTCCGTAAGATTTTTGAATTATTTTTCAAGACAAATTCATGCAAGAGTATTTTTTTATAAAAGTATTTTTTTCAATTTTTATTAAAAGGCTACCCAAATTTCGATTTCATCTGACTTATTCCTTGGCGCTTTGTAGTATTATGAAGCTATTATACACCTTAATTTGGCTTTTCGCCTACAAAGTGGGCGACGTTTTTGTCGCTTCGCCCCTATTTTTTCTTCATTTGAACTTTTTGAAAATTTATCCATATTGAAATACCGTAAATGCTCTAATTATCCCCCCGGGGGGATTATTGTTCAACCTCCCCAGAAAGGGGGGGATTATTAGATACGGGGGGACAAATGGAGACGGGGGGATTATTTTTCGACCGATTTATTTACTGGAAAATTTTTTTGATCATTTCGTCAAAAATGTTATCGCTTCAAAAAAAAACATTTTTTATTGCATTTTTGTTAAAAGATTTCTGAATTTTTTATGAAAAATTCGAAAAATGCCTAAATGTTTACCAAACATTGACCAAAATCCCTAAAATATTGAACGAAATGAACCTTATTTTACGTTTCAAAAAATTTGGAACATTTTTTGAGCCCGTGAAATAATTTTTGGAAACTCATAACTCACTTCAGGGTTGGATTGGATAGTGTTAGTGGAACAAAGCTTAAAAAATATTCAGGTTCTGGTCCCGGTGAAGTAAGAGAATTTTCTGTATTATGGTAATACTATAGATGGTGGGCCCCATTTTTGGAATAAAAATTTTTTTATTCTACAAAGCAGTGAAAACATATTTATGGGAGTTTTCTGGGTCGGAGAACCCGAATCCAACATTCATTTTTACCAATTTCGAATCCAGAACCGAATTCGAACAAAAAAGTCGAAATTCAAAAATTTCTAAATTCACTTTTATGTTCATATCTGTGCAGAATAATTAATTTTTCGTTTTCAATGATTTTTGACTGGATTTAGCTTATTTTGGTCAATTTTGGAACAAAAGTAAGAATTTTGAAAATTTTGAGTTTCAACTTTTTGTTCGAATTCGGGTCAGGGACTCGAAATTGGTAAAATGAATGTTGGAATCGGGTTCTACGACCCCGAAAGCCTCCATAAAAATGTTTTCACGAGTTTTTAGGAAAAAAAATTTTTTTTCCGAAAAAATAAAAATTCCATTTATCCCCCCGGGGGGATAAATGGAAACGGGGTGATTATTGTTCAACCTCCTCAGAAAGGGGGGGATTAATGGAGACGGGGGGATAATTAGAGCATATACGGTAACTATATAAGTCCAATCTTAATGACTAGGGATACAGATGCATTTTTTGGTTGAAAACTGCTAAAATAGTTAGTTTTTTTTTTCTCTAAAAAACCCCAAAAAATAGTTGCTAAAAATGGGAAAATAACTGCCAAAAACTTTCAAATTTAGGGTATAAATCGTAAAATGTTATTACTAGAGTTATCAGTTGTATGCACTAAAAAATGTCAAATATGCGCAAAAATATGCACTAAAAATCTCCCAAAATGCCCGAAAAACCTAAAAAAGGCCTAGATATGCACTAAATTATGCCTTAAAAATTACCCAAAATGGATTTTAACCCTACAAAATGCCAAAATTGGGTAAAAATACAGAATTAACTTTAAAAACACCAAAACAATGGCTAAAGAGCGTTTTTAGACAATTGCAAAAAATTTTGATTTTCTAAATTATATATGCAATTTCCAAATATATTAAATTTTTATCATATGCTTATAAACAAACTTAGACTTTTCTTATGTCAACAATTTTTTTTTTCAATAATTCTTATAAAAAAAATTCAGATTTTTCGATTTTCAAGGGTATTTTTTTAAATGACCGAATTATGCTCTAAAAAACGTAAAATGGCAAAATATGCATTTATTCTCGAAAACAATCCAAAATATCTTTTATATGAACTAAAAACCTTCACCAAATCAAAAAAATTTAACGCAGAAATGTTATTATTGACTTTTTAATATGCTTTTATTGCTTTGTAAGGTTATTGGATTTTTTATAAAAATTTGAAATCTATTAAAAAAAACAAACTTTTGAAATAGAAGACTCAGAAATTTGAAATTTTTTAAAAAAAAACTGACAAGCTAATGTGATAAAATAGGAAAATTCTCGTCCTTTCAGCATCCCTGCAAAGTTTGGTGCGTTTTAGAGCAGAGATGTGATATCTGAGTATTTTACTCATTTTGTGGTCTTTTAGAGGGTCAAAGAGGATTTTTTTGAAAAATGAGGATTTGCGGATTTTTGTGGTCTTTTGAGAAATTTGAGGATTTTTGTGGTCTTTTGATAAAAAAGTGACAAAAACGCATAATTTTTTGAAAATTAGGTATATTTGGCAAAATGTTCGAACTTTTTCTTCAAATTTTAAACATTTTTTTGACAAAATTTGTTAACAAATCGCACTCAAAATTCCAATTTTTTCCCGGCAGCGCCTATCGGCACTGCCGGACCCCCTCCCCCAATGTTTCCAAAAGTTTTTTGGAAAACCGCGCCACAAAAAGAACAATTTAAAAGCAAAAAAATTTAAGAGATGTCAATTTATTAATAAAACAATAGAAATCGAATTATTTTATTTTATTTTTTGGAGGTTTTAAATAAGATTAGTTATAGATATTTACAAAAATTACCAATTTTGCGGCCTAATTTTGCGATTCTTGACCAATTTTTTAAGAAAAAATAGGAATTATTGG
Organism: Heterodera schachtii; assembly: GCA_023374025.1. Taxonomy (NCBI): domain Eukaryota; kingdom Metazoa; phylum Nematoda; class Chromadorea; order Rhabditida; family Heteroderidae; genus Heterodera; species Heterodera schachtii. Next base: position 7,766 of record SIJG01000285.1, read on the forward strand.
GGTCCGGCGGCGTTGATAGGCGCCGTGATTGTTTTCAAACGGAAAAATGACAGTTGACTGATTTTGTTTGCAATTTTATGATGTTTTAAAAATGAGGATTTTTCATTCCAAATGAGGATTTTTTTGAGGTATTTTAGTGGCAAATGAGGATTTTTTATGGCTGAAATGAGGATTTTCAAAATTTTGAGATCACATGTCTGTTTTAGAGCACTTTCTGAAAAAAAAGTTAAGCCTAAACTTCTTCGCATATTAAAAAGCAATTAAAAAATTTTTAAAATTTTATTAATATCCCTTTTTGGTATTAAAAGCATCAAAGTGCCTTAGTAACCTGTAAATAAAGTTTGGTGCGTTTTCAGATCACTTTCTGAAAAATATTTATGAATTAATTTTGCAAAAAAATTGAAAAAGTACAGAAAATCAGAAATCTAAAAAAATTTTAACAAGGCCTAGTAAACAGGGAAAAAAGTATAAATTAGGTATTGCTTCTCAGCTGTTACCCTGCAAAATCTGGGATTTTTCTGATCACTACTCGTAAAACTATGAGTGATTGAAATTTCACTAAAAAGTTAAGCCTAAACTTTTTTCGCATATTTAAAAAGCAATTAAAAAATTTTTTAAAATTTTATTAATATCCCTTTATGGTATTAAAAGCATCAAAAAATAGGTTAATTCTCGTCCTTTCAGTATCCCTGCAAAGTTTGGTGCGCTTCTGATCACTTTCTGAAAAAATATTTATGAAATAAAAAATCGATTTTTTCAAGTGTCCGTTTGGGGTACTCAAACAATTTAAGCGCTTCCAATTCCTTCTACAATCGACTTTATACAACCCATTATAAGCGCTAAAATTATCAGAGTGCCGAAAATCGGGTTCAGGGGGACTGCCCCGAAAAACCAAAAAAAAATTATTTCGAAAAAAAATTATTTAAAGGAAATGACTAGTTAATATTTAAAATAGGTTAATTCTCGTCCTTTCAGTATCCCTGCAAAGTTTGGTGCGCTTCTGATCACTTTCTAAAAAAAAAGTTAAGCCTAAACTTTTTCGTGTAATTAAAAAGGAATTAAAAATTTCTAAATATTTATTCATCGCCCTTTTTGGTTGTAAAAGCATCAGGGAGCCTTATTTAACATGTAAATTAAATTTGGTGCGTTTTAGAGTAGTTTCTGAAAAAATATTTATGAATTAATTTTGCAAAAAATAATAAATAATTAATAGAAGACTCAGAATTTTGAAAATTTTTTTAAAAAAACTGACAAGCTAATGTGATAAAATAGGTTAATTCTCGTCCTTTCAGTATCCCTGCAAAGTTTGGTGCGCTTCTGAGCAATTTCTGAAAAAATATTTATGAATTAATTTTCAAAAAGATAAATAATAGTGAAATTTTAAAAATTCATAGAAAATTTAATTTCATAGGTACTACTGCTAAATCAACGCAGAGATGCCTTTCCTTGACCTTTTTAGGCCCCTGAAAAGCCTGGTGCTCTTCTGATCACTACTCGTAAAACTATGAGTGATTGAAATTTCACTAAAAAGTTAAGCCTAAACTTTTTCGCATATTTAAAAAGCAATTAAAAATTTTTAAAATTTTATTAATATCCCTTTATGGTATTAAAAGCATCAAAAAACAGGTTAATTCTCGTCCTTTCAGTATCCCTGCAAAGTTTGGTGCGCTTCTGATCACTTTCTGAAAAAATATTTATGAAATAAAAATCGATTTTTTCAAGTGTCCGTTTGGGGTACTCAAACAATTTAAGCGCTTCCAATTCCTTCTACAACCGACTTTATACAACCCATTATAAGCGCTAAAATTATCAGAGTGCCGAAAATCGGGTTCAGGGGGACTGCCCCGAAAAACCAAAAAAAAATTATTTCGAAAAAAAATATTTAAAGGAAATGACTAGTTAATATTTAAAATAGTTAATTCTCGTCCTTTCAGTATCCCTGCAAAGTTTGGTGCGCTTCTGATCACTTTCTAAAAAAAAAGTTAAGCCTAAACTTTTTCGTGTAATTAAAAAGGAATTAAAAATTTCTAAAATATTTATTCATCGCCCTTTTTGGTTGTAAAAGCATCAGGGAGCCTTATTTAACATGTAAATTAAATTTGGTGCGTTTTAGAGTAGTTTCTGAAAAATATTTATGAATTAATTTTGCAAAAAATAATAAATAATTAATAGAAGACTCAGAATTTTGAAAATTTTTTTAAAAAAAACTGACAAGCTAATGTGATAAAATAGGTTAATTCTCGTCCTTTCAGTATCCCTGCAAAGTTTGGTGCGCTTCTGAGCAATTTCTGAAAAAATATTTATGAATTAATTTTGCAAAAAGATAAATAAATAGTGAAACTTTAAAAATTCATAGAAAATTTAATTTCATAGGTACTACTGCTAAATCAACGCAGAGATGCCTTTCCTTGACCTTTTTAGGCCCCTGAAAAGCCTGGTGCTCTTCTGATCACTACTCGTAAAACTATGAGTGATTGAAATTTCACTAAAAAGTTAAGCCTAAACTTTTTCGCATATTTAAAAAGCAATTAAAAATTTTTTAAAATTTTATTAATATCCCTTTATGGTATTAAAAGGCATCAAAAAACAGGTTAATTCTCGTCCTTTCAGTATCCCTGCAAAGTTTGGTGCGCTTCTGATCACTTCCTGAAAAAATATTTATGAAATAAAAAATCGATTTTTTCAGGTGTCGGTTTGGGGTACTCAAACAATTTAAGCGCTTCCAATTCCTTCTACAACCGACTTTATACAACCCATTATAAGCGCTAAAATTATCAGAGTGCCGAAAATCGGGTTCAGGGGGACTGCCCCGAAAAACCAAAAAAAATTATTTCGAAAAAAATTATTTAAAGGAAATGACTAGTTAATATTTAAAATAGGTTAATTCTCGTCCTTTCAGTATCCCTGCAAAGTTTGGTGCGCTTCTGATCACTTTCTAAAAAAAAGTTAAGCCTAAACTTTTTCGTGTAATTAAAAAGGAATTAAAAATTTCTAAAATATTTATTCATCGCCCTTTTTGGTTGTAAAAGCATCAGGGAGCCTTATTTAACATGTAAATTAAATTTGGTGCGTTTTAGAGTAGTTTCTGAAAAATATTTATGAATTAATTTTGCAAAAAATAATAAATAATTAATAGAAGACTCAGAATTTTGAAAATTTTTTTTAAAAAAACTGACAAGCTAATGTGATAAAATAGGTTAATTCTCGTCCTTTCAGTATCCCTGCAAAGTTTGGTGCGCTTCTGATCACTTTCTAAAAAAAAAGTTAAGCCTAAACTTTTTCGTGTAATTAAAAAGGAATTAAAAATTTCTAAAATATTTATTCATCGCCCTTTTTGGTTGTAAAAGCATCAGGGAGCCTTATTTAACATGTAAATTAAATTTGGTGCGTTTTAGAGTAGTTTCTGAAAAAATATTTATGAATTAATTTTGCAAAAAATAATAAATAATTAATAGAAGACTCAGAATTTTGAAAATTTTTTTTAAAAAAACTGACAAGCTAATGTGATAAAATAGGTTAATTCTCGTCCTTTCAGTATCCCTGCAAAGTTTGGTGCGCTTCTGATCACTTTCTAAAAAAAAGTTAAGCCTAAACTTTTTCGTGTAATTAAAAAGGAATTAAAAATTTCTAAAATATTTATTCATCGCCCTTTTTGGTTGTAAAAGCATCAGGGAGCCTTATTTAACATGTAAATTAAATTTGGTGCGTTTTAGAGTAGTTTCTGAAAAAATATTTATGAATTAATTTTGCAAAAAATAATAAATAATTAATAGAAGACTCAGAATTTTGAAAATTTTTTTAAAAAAAACTGACAAGCTAATGTGATAAAATAGGTTAATTCTCGTCCTTTCAGTATCCCTGCAAAGTTTGGTGCGCTTCTGAGCAATTTCTGAAAAAATATTTATGAATTAATTTTGCAAAAAGATAAATAAATAGTGAAACTTTAAAAATTCATAGAAAATTTAATTTCATAGGTACTACTGCTAAATCAACGCAGAGATGCCTTTCCTTGACCTTTTTAGGCCCCTGAAAATCCTGGTGCTCTTCTGATCACTACTCGTAAAACTATGAGTGATTGAAATTTCACTAAAAAGTTAAGCCTAAACTTTTTCGCATATTTAAAAAGCAATTAAAAAATTTTTTAAAATTTTATTAATATCCCTTTATGGTATTAAAAGCATCAAAAAACAGGTTAATTCTCGTCCTTTCAGTATCCCTGCAAAGTTTGGTGCGCTTCTGATCACTTTCTAAAAAAATATTTATGAAAAATTTGATCGTCCATAAATAATTTTTATTTGATCAGAGACTCACTAAATTTTGCAGAGATACGTATCGGAACACTACAAATGCTTACAAATTTTCCTAGATTTTTTAAACCCGGTGAAAATTTTTTGCAGACACCAACCACTTTTGCTCTTAAAAAAATTTCAAAAAATTTGATCGTCCATAAATAATTTATAATTGATCAGAGACTCACCAAATTTTGCAGAGATACGTATCGGAACATTACAAATGCTTACAAATTTTCCTAGATTTTTTAAACCCGGTGAAAATTTTTGCAGACACCAACCACTTTTGCTCTTAAAAAAATTTCAAAAAATTTGATCGTCCATAAATAATTTATAATTGATCAGAGACTCACCAAATTTTGCAGAGATACGTATCGGAACACTACAAATGCTTACAAATTTTCCTAGATTTTTTAAACCCGGTGAAAATTTTTTGCAGACACCCACCACTTTTGCTCTTAAAAAAAAAATTTGATCGTCCACAAATAATTTATAATTGATCAGAGGCTCATCTTAAAATGTAAAAAAAGTTTGTTGCGTTACAGATCACTCTCTGAAAAACTATTTATGAATTAATTTTGCAAAAAATTAAAATAAATTTGTGCACGTTAAGCCTAAACTTTTTGGCCTGTTTAAAAAGGAATTAAAAATTTAAAAAATTTTATTCATCTCCCTTTTTAATAGAAAAAGCATCAGAGAGCTTTATTTAGCATGTAAATAAAATTTGGTGCGTTTCAGATCACTCTCTGAAAAATAATTATGAATTAATTTTGCAAAAAAAAAATTTTTTTTTTTTAAACTGACAAGCTAATGTGATAAAATAGGTTAATTCTCGTCCTTTCAGTTTCCCTGCAAAGTTTGGTGCGCTTCTGATCACTTTCTGAAAAAATATTTATGAAAAATTTGATCGTCCATAAATAATTTATAATTGATCAGAGACTCACCAAATTTTGCAGAGATACGTATCGGAACACTACAAATGCTTACAGATTTTCCTAGATTTTTTAAACACGGTGAAAATTTTTTGCAGACAATGAAGGCTTATTTTTAGGGGTTTTCGAGGTGGTGAAAAATGGATATGGCATCCGTTTTTACCTATAAAATACCCGAACGCGGATAAAAAAATGGATTTTTTCTCAACAAACACTCGGGTGTCATGACAACTCGTAAGAAATGTAACTCGTATAATTGCTTAAGATTAAGTTTCGAATTTTTGTTCGGATTAGGGATATGTAAATAAAGCCTAAAGAAACAAATTTTCACGATTTATTATCACAAAAAACCGCAAAGGGTCCCACCCCCTTTGGTTTTTTTTAATAAATTCAAGATAGACTCTTTCAAATTCGCGTCAAAAAATTTTCAAACAGAAATTTTCAATAAAAAATTGAAAAAAAAAAAAATTTGCATTGAGACGCAACTGGCCCTTTAAGCACTAAGACGCAACCGGCCCCAGACGCAATCGGCCAAACGCAACTGACCCGTTTCGATTAAAGGCATGAAAATCCCCCCGAATTTCTCCATTTTAGGCATTAAATTCAGGAAAATGAGGGCGGCTGACGGGGAATGAGAAGAAGCAAATTTGTACATACACAATTGCAGGTGAAGCTGCAAATGCTTTTCATACGGAGATAAATGGCAGGAAAATGTCATGTGATGATTACTCAGCATTTCACCAAATCAAAATCAGGCTTATTGTAATATGTCAATCTGAGCTTATTTGCAAGGAACGGATTTATATAATTTTATTTTTTTGCGCATATGCTATCGCATAAAAAGCTTCATAATAGAGCCTTTTTCATGTTTTCTTTCCAATCAGAGCGAATTTTTAGCACATAAAAAACATATTTTGGGGTTTTGACAGTTTTTAGCACATTTTTTCGATTTGTTTGGCAAAAAATGCTCGAACAACCAGTTTTTGAATTCTTCTGGCCATAATTTTTTGAACCTAAATAACATTTTTCAAGAATTTTTCAGGCAATAGAGACACTTAGGGCTATCGATTATATCAATATTTTTGGATTGGTTGGTAAAGAAAAAAGTTATAGCCAAGTCCGAGGAGTCTTTAATTCTAGAGTCCTTTTTATCATATAAAAATCTCATTTAAATGGGTTAACATCTGCGGCCGTTGTTGTGGTCGAAGAATTTCCCTTTTGCTCAAGGGCGTAGCCAGACCCTTGGCTTCGGGAGGGGGCTGAAGTCAAAAATTCGCTTTTTAGAGGTGTTTTTTTCAACCGATTTTTAGGGGGTTGTATTTTTGTTTTAGGGAGGTCTTTTTTGCAGATTTGTACAATTTTTCGCCAAAAAATGAATTTTTTTTTTTTACCATTTTGGGGTCCATTTTCCAAAATTTTTATTTTGAATTCGGGGGGGGGGGGTCTTTAGCCACCTCAGCCCTCCCCCTGGCTACGCCTTTGCTTTTGTTGCGTGTGCCGTTGCCGATGACCGACTAATTTTATTTATTTATTTGTTTGAATGGAATCCATTTTGGAATCCATTAAGCCCAGGATCGAGAAATGCCATGAAAGTAGGGTTACTAAAAAATGCCATTGATGCATTGAATTTAATTAGTTAAATAAAATTCAAAGCATTACTTTTTTTACTTTAATGCAATGGCCCATTCCTGCCCAAAATGACAGTTGCATTGAATTATTTTGGTTAAAAATAATGATTTTTATTGGTTAAAAATGCCAAACATTTATTGACGCTAATGCCGGAGGCAGATTAGGGATTTTGCTGTTGTCAAGTGCTTAATAAAATCCAAAGCATTATTATTTTTGCTCCAATGCAATGGCAAATTTCCTGCCCAAAATTATAGTTGCATTGGTTTTTATTGGTTAAAAATATTGGTTTTTATTGGTTAAAATATTGGTTTTTATTGGTTAAAAATGCCAAATATTTATTGATGCTAATGCTGGAGGCATATTCGAGATTGTTTATTCATATGTAAGTTAAGCATACGTAATGCATTGCTGGCCAATACTTGCGGTGCCACCATGTTAAAAGCAGATGGAATAAGCATGAAATTATCACAAAATCAAAATCACAAAAATCATTTCTAGCAAATTTGCCCAATTCTCTTCGTCATTTAAAATGCTTCTCACCATCTTCGGCCTCATTAACAGCATAATCCTCATCGAGACTTTGCTGTTCTCAAGTGTTGAAGCGCACACATTCCAAATAACAGCTTACTGTACAGAAACTGAACCACGCCTAATTCCACGCCCATTCTTTGAAAAAACCTCCAACCTTCTTACCTCTTGCTTGGGTGTGCATGCAATGGTTCTCAAACCCGAATTTAAATCATACGAAATTACAGGTGAAAATCAAGGGCATTATTTTTGAGATTTGAAAAAAACATAAAATTGTTCCAATAAAATTTTGTTTTTTAATAATTCATTAGAAATTTATGGGAACCGGTCATTTTGGCGGGCGCCACCGCTTCGGTAGCCTTTTTTTAATTAAAAAAAACCCCGAAAACCTTGGAACCATTCGAAAACTCCTTCACATGATCACTGTTATCCTTACTATAAATTCAACGATTTTCTAGAATATGAACAAAAACCCCAAAAATTTTGATCTTCGTCGAACCGCGAAGCAATCAGTACCTTATAAATTTCTTCCAAGTAAGATAAGTCTTAGAATAATACCTATATTAATGCATTTTGTGAAAACAACAAAGAAAAGGTACATGTAGGTTTTGTTATCCCCATCAAAATGTCATGGTCCCGACAAAGGAAAGCACTTTTCTAGTGTAGTATCTTAGTATCTGATCGCGAATCTGACGTCAAAACTGCAAAAATCTATGATTTTCATCATGTGATTTTGTCAATGATTTTCCGAAAAAACCTTAAACGGGGCTATAATTTTGATATCGTATAACCCTGAAACTAGGTACTATTCAATTTCTCTCGATTAAAGGAATCGATTGATATACGAAAAACTCGTTATTTCTTTTTTCGAAAAATCATTGACAAAAGCATAGATTTTTGCAGTTTTGACTTCAGATTCTTGATCAGCGCCTAAAACTATCCTAGAAAAGTGCTTTCAATTGTCGGGGCCATGACATTTTTATGGGGGGCGGGGTGAGGTAGCAAAACCTAAAAGAACTTGGGCTTGCACCGAAACGATACAGACCCTAAATTTGTATGTAGCAATATTTTTACGATCTTTTTAACAAAAAATGATTATTAGTCTTTTTTCACCATTTAGACTTGGAAATTAAGCACATAGAATATGAGCGGACCATTTGTACGTATACTCTTAAAAATGTAAGTGCAGCAGGTCCAATTACGATAGAGACAAAAAGGGGAAAATTTGTGTGTGATGATTACTCCGATTTCAAAATCAAAATAACGGCTTATTGTGATGCCAATATGGGCCTATTGCTTGTGATGCCGAAGCTAATCAATGCCAAGGCCATGGAAATTTACAATGTTTGCAGGGATAATAAAGGAAAATTCGGATACAGAATCAGAGGTGAAATAAGGCATTAATTATGATTAGGGCTATAAATTAGGTGATTAGGTTTATTAATTTAGAATTTTTGGATATATCGTGGCTAATTGTAAAACGATTAATTTTTACGCAGTATTACACAGTTTATTGAGCAAATTATAGAAAAAAAAACAATTAAAAAAAAATTTTTAATTTGCATTTTTCAAAACATTAAAATTTATTTTTGATCTTTAATATAGGATTATAAATTATGCGAACTAAAAACATCAAATATGGACAAAAAAGCTCAAGAAGGGCCAAATAAGGAACAAAATATGGTCTAAAAACTGCCTAAAAATACTAAAAATTGCCAAAAAATGGATTTAACTTTAAAAATGCCAAATTTTTATCAAATACAAACCAACTATATCACAAGGTTTTTGTTGTCAGCGAAAATTTCCGTGAGCGAAGTCTATAACCCCTACTAATATGCATATGTAAATATAATTTTTTTAGTCTTTAAAAAAGGCATAATTTTTTTCACCTTTTCAGTAAACAAAGTAACGGGAGAAAAGAGAGAATATTTGAAGTATATTTGCACCTATACTTTTGAGCGAGATCCATTAAAAGTTTTACAAAAAAATGAGGAAGGAGGTTGTGTGAATTATTCAGAAATAGAAGAAGAGAAAAAAAAGTTGAGTGAACCGAATGCCAAAGTTGGAGAGAAAAGTGGTAAGGAAAAGAAGAAAAAAGGCACGGCATAGAGAGAGAGAGAGAGAGAGAGATGGAAAGAGTGGAAGACAGGATGGAGAGAAGAAGTGAAGGAAGGAAGAGAAGGAGAAAGATAAGAGGAGGAGAGTTGGGAAGAAGGAAGAGGCGAGAAAGAAATAGGAGAAGGAAGGGGAGGAGAAGGAAAAGAGGAGCGGAAGACAAGAAGGAAGAGAGAAAAAGAAAGGAAAAGGAGGAAGGGGAAGACAAGAAGGAAGAGAGAAAAAGAAAGGAAAATCATGATGGAAAGGAAAAAGAGGAAGGGGAAGACAAAAAGGAAGAGAGAAAAAGAAAGGATGAGGAGAAGGAGGGAAGGATGGGGGGGGGGATGACAAAAAGACGAATGCATCTTTTCTGTTCAGTAACTTTTCAACATTATCTTCTTTTAAGCAGGCCCATTTTCTAAAAAAAATTTGGGAGAGAGGGTATAACCACAGAAACGACAAATTATATTTTTTATTAAATCAGAGATTTGAACAAATTGAAAAATACAAAAATGGGTTTGGCTGTTTATGAGATAACGCAATAAAATTAGAAAAAAAATTTTGTTAAAAATAAATTTTTCTATTCCTTGGGAGCTGCTTTTAAGAGCCTGTCATCATTTTCCATGGATTTGTCAGTAATTTTGTCTGTCATTTTCAATGGTTTCCCACTTTTTAAAATTCTGTCATTTTAGTGTGATTTTCATTTCGACGAGTAAATCTTTTGACAAAGCAACCGAAGTTTGAACATTTTGCTCACAGAATATTAATTATTTTTATCAAATACGAACAGTTTAATGAGAATTGTTTTTTTCATATTTGACTTGGACTTGGATTTTCTGGACAAAAATCCAGGTCCAGAAAAAAGCCAGTTTTCTATAATGACCTGCACGTTAATCCATCCAGGAAATTCCAGGCCTGGATTCAGGTCTAGGCCGAGCTCTAGGGCTCCTGGACAATTGGACAGTGGACAATCGGACAGTGAGGACAATCGGACAGAAGTGGACAATCGGACAGTGGATAATCCGACAGTAAAATGCATAAAAAATACGTAAATGCCGTAGCCGGAGGGGACCAATTGCGCCATATCAAGAAAAAAGGAAAATAGGCAATAAAAAAGTGCTAATGCAGTCTAAAACATTATTTCGTTGAAAATTAGTTTGGGTTTGGCATTTTGTAAATGATGGTTGCATATTTGATGAATATAAGCGCTTTTTCTTGCCATTCCTTGCACCTAATGCCGTCTTGTGGTTTATGGCACAATCGATCCAATGCGGCGATGTCATTTTCTTATCTTTTTGTGCATTTACTGTCGGATTATTCACTGTCCGATTATCCACCTCTGTCCGATTGTCCTCACTGTCGGATTGTCCAACTGTCCGATTGTCCAGTCACGGAGCTCTAGTCATACTAGAGCCCGGACGGGACCGGGGCCCGGCCGGGATTTTGCCGGGACCCCCGGTCCCGGTCCCGGGTTTTTTGGGCAAACCACCGGGATCGGGAGTCCCGTTTAAAACGGGAGTCCCGGTCCCGGGCCCCGTACGGGTCCATTTTCCAAGTCCCGGTCCCGTTCCCGGCCATTTGGGTCGGGAAAACGGGACTAAATTTCACCAGTTAAACTGTCCAAAATTTGAAAATTTAATAATTATTTTTGGCGTAATGTCTTTATTTAAAATTCTGAAGATGGATTTGACCCCCGATCAGATCCGCGGATACCATTTTTCCACCTTATAATTTGGATGGCTAATCCGAGGAACTGATCTCTTCAACGCGAAAAGCATAGAAACGCACATTTTTATGGATATGCCCTAACGTATTTCTATATTTATTTATCAATCAATGTTTTAACATTGTTTGGCGCATGAATAATGCATATCACAGCATAGCCTTCATCATTTCAAATCACAACTTTGTAATATGCGATGGGATATGCATAAAAGTGAATTTCATAAATATATATATGCGATGATATGCATTAAAGTGCATATTCATAAAAAACGCACTACATATGAGTGATCTATTAATAAAACGGGTATTCAACTCTTATATTATAAAAATATATACATATGAGATGGCATATATGCATAAAGGTGCATACCCATAAATATACACTTATGGGATGGCGCACATGCATAAGTGTGCACCTTCATAAATATATACATAGGAGAGGCATATGCGTAACACGTGATTGTTTAGTGGGCGTGCGCTGCACCATCATTAAATTTGTATATGTTCATAAATATACACATGAGATGGCATTTGATGTATAAAAATTGCATTAATTATACATTTATGGGATGGCATATGCATAAGTGCACCTTCATAAATATATACATAGAAGAGGCATACGCGTAAAACGTGCATATTCATATGTAAATATATTAAGCATACGTATTGCATTGTTGGCAAATGCTAAGGTGTGCGTGCGCTGTGCCGTGCCATCATAATAAATGCCGATTGAATTAACGAGGGAATTATCACAAAAAAATTCACAAAAATCATTTCTAGCAAATTGCCCAATTCTCTTCGTCATTTAAAATGCTTCTCACCATCTTCGGCTTCGTCTTCATCATCATCATTAGCGATATTTTGCTGTTCTCAAGTGTTGAAGCGCACACTTTCGAGATAATAGCTGACTGTCCAGAAACTGATCCAGACCAAATCCCAATCCCAATAAATGCCAAAACCTACCAACTTCTTAGCATTTGCTTGGGTCAGAATGAATTGGTTGAAAAAAAAGAAATCACACCATACGAAATTACAGGTGAAATTGGGCTGAACACTGGTCGTTTTCCCGGCAGCCCGAATTTTGGGAGTTCTAACTTTTTTCTTTGTCGGTCAATTCTAGCAATTTTGGTATCATTCGAGAAAAAATTTTGACTTTATTTTCAATTATAAGTGTTTTTTTTAATTGTTGAATCGTCAAGCAATTGTTTAGAAAAAGCTTCTAAACATGTTAAGCTTTCGAATGATACCAAGATTGTTAGATTTAGTCGACAATGAAGAAAGTTAGAGCACAAAAACTCGGGCTGGCGTGAAAACGACGGCGCCGAATGCGTTTTTATATTTTGGTAAGAAATTTTTCAAAAATGCCGAAATAGGGGCATAATGCCAAAAAAAGTGCCAAACTAGGGACCCATTGGGACGGATAAGGGCATTAAAAGGAAGAATTTTCTCGCGAAAACATGTTTTTCGTGCTTTTCTTAATGAATTAAAGCGCGAAAAAATAGGTAAAAACCTAAAAATCCGCTCCCTAAAGCATTTACATATTATAGATAATTTAATTTTTTTTTAATTTATTTACATAAGAAGCCTATTTTTAAAATCATAAAATTTTGTCAAGAAAATGAACAAACAAAACAGAGATGGATTTTTGAGAAAATTTTTCATTTCTTAGGGGATTGTATTTTTTTTAATTCACAAAAAGTCACATCTTTAGAGGGGTATCTTTGGTTTTTATTACATTTTTTGGTGATAAATTTTGCGCAAAATGCCAAAATAGTAAATATAGTGTAATTTTTTTTTCGGTCTACCTCAGTTCGGCCCCGGCACGGTTCGGCCCCAGCAGGTTTTTGCAATATAACTTTTTTCTTTGTCTACCAAATTCAACATTCTTGGTATCATTCGAAAGCTCTTAACATGCTCTATTAGCCTGCAAATTTTCAAAAAAATTCGTCAGTTTTGAACAAATTTATGGCCAAAAAAGTTGGAAAATTTGGTTTTTTGAATTATTCAGGCCATGACTTTTTTAAAGCTCAACGAAATTTTTCAGAATTTTGCAAGCTAATAGAGGACACTTAGGGCTTTCGAATGAAACCAACATTTTTGGATTTGGTTGAAAAAGAAAAAAGTTATAGCTAAAAAACCGTTGGGGCCGAACCGTGCCGGGGCCGAACTGAGCCGGTCCGTTTTTTTAGGTTTTCGGCTCTAAAAATAAAAACCTAGAAAATAGGCACTAATAGCTTGAAAAGTAGCTTAACAACTACCAGAAAAAAACATGCTTTTCATGCATTTCAGACCATATAAAGCTGAGGAAAACAAATTTGCTTCCCTAATTACCTATTAGTCGTTTTTCGGGTGCTAGGTCGAAGGACAAAAAGTGCAAAATTTGCTATTTTTTTGACTAAATCTACTCATAACTTTTCTCAACGCAACCAAATTGCACATCTTGGTATCATACGATAGCCCTAAGAGTTCTCTATTAGTCTGCCAAATTTCAAAAAATTTTATTAAGTTTTTCAAAAGTTACGACAATTTTTTCATTTTTTTGGCCATAACTTTTTTTAAACCTAACGAAATTTTTTGAAATTTTGCAGGCTAATAGAGAACTCTTAGGGCTATCGTATGATAGCAAGATTGTGCAATTTGATTGCGTCTGAGAAAAGTTATGAGTGGATTAAGTGAAAAATTTAGCAAATTTTGCACTTTTTGCACGGTTTTTCACACCATTTAGGCTTAAAAATTATGAAACTGGAAAATGAGAAGAAGCAAATTTGTACATATACTCTTGAAAATGGAACTGCAGCAGGTCCAATTACGATAAAGACAAAACGGGGACAAATTGTGTGTGATCATTACTCCGAATTCCAAATCAAAATCACTGCTTATTGTGATGTCAATCTGAGCCCATTGCGTAAGATGCCGAAGCCAATCAATGCCAAAGCCATGGCACATTACAAAGTTTGCTTGGATAACAAAGGAAAATTCGGACACAAAATCAGAGGTGAAAGAAAAATAAGGCATTAATTAATTATTAATTAATTATCAGGCCAATAAATTATATATAATTTAGTTGGGGTGATAATTTTTTTTATGTAAATACTAGGTCGTTGCATAAAAAAGGGCGCTTTTTTATAATGGCTTATAAAAAATTTTGTTGTTAACATAATAAAATGTTTTATATACCGTTTTGTTAAGCTAATTGTTGTCTACAAAATAGTATATTGATTTTGTTCATATCTCAATTTGCAAATTTTTTATAGCTAAAAAAATGAACGCTAATAAGGAGCACGCACATAAGCTATTACACCAGCAATTTAAAAAAGGCGAAAAAGCGGCGCCTGCGGCGCGAAAAGTGAATGAATTTCTCGGCGCGGATGTGATCTCTCCTCGTCAAGCGCAAAAATGGTTCCAACAATTCCGGGCGGGGAGAAACAGCACCAAACGCAAACTTGGGTCTCAATTACAGTCAGGTGCAAAAGTATTGCATCAAAAATTTTTTTCGAAAAATTCAGTTTTCTCAAAAATGAATGGTGGCACAAATGTTTTGTTTATGCCAAAAGAAACGCCAATTAGTGCACTAATACACGAATAACTCAATTTTTTATTGAGATAAATTCGGAAAAATTCCTGCTAAGTTTTTCTGCAAAATTTGAATACGCCTATCATAAAGAGGGTAAAATTCTTTACCGAATTGCCTTTTGAATGGTGAGTCTACGTCGTATACCCGCAGAGCAAGAGAGGTGATCAAAATTGACTACCATAAAAATGACTGATTTCTACCGTATTCTTTTGGCATAAACAAAACATTTGTGCCACCATTCATTTTTGAGAAAACCGAATTTTTTGAAAAAAAAATTTTTGGTGCAATACTTTTGCACCTGACTGTAATTGTTCCTGGGTTCTTACATGGTCTAATTAGTAGGAAAAAGATTTTCTTTTTTTGTGTGTGTGCAAATAAAAGTTGGGACATTTATTTACATATTTCGGTGAATTTTTATACCTATTTGATACATTTTTTAGACTTTTTAGCTTTTTTAGGATTTTTGAAATTTATGAAAATTGGGGTTTTGTACATATTTCGGGGGGTTTTTAACATATTTTATGTATATATTTCGCAAATTTATTATGGCTATTTTAAAATTTTTGTTATATATAAAGAAAGACCTTGTAAAACTTTAATTTTTACGCAATTTTAAACAGATTATGGAGAAAATTGCCAGAAAAACCCAATAATAAATTTGATTTACACATTTTTCAAAAATTTAAAATTTTATAATTGAGTTTAATATAAAAAAGTATTTTTTTTTCTTTAAACAAAAAAATGTTTTTTTTTCACCTTTTCAGTAAACAAAGTGGTGGGAACAGAGGGAAAAGACAAGAAGAAGTATATTTGTACATATATTTTTGAACAAGAAAAAGATTTAACAAAAATGGGGAAGATGGGGAAGAAGAATGTGTGAATTATTCAGAAATAGATGAAGAGAAAAAAATGATGATGAAACAGAATGCCAAAGTTGGAAGGAAAAACCGTAAGGAAATGAAAAAGAAAGGCAGTCATAGGGAGAGTGATAGAGAGAGTGAAATGCTGGAAGAAGAGAGTGATGAAGAGAGTGAAATACAGGATGAAGAGAGTGATGAAGAGTGATGGAGAGAGTGAAAGACAGGATGAAGAGAAGAAGTGAAGAAAGGAAGGGAAGGAGAACGACAAAAGGAGAAGAGTTGGGAAGAAGGAAGCGAGTGGGAGAAAGGAGTAGGAAGAAAAGGAAGAGGAGGGGAGAGAGTGAAGAGAACGAAGAGGAGAGGAGAAAGGAAAGAGAAAGAAAGGGTAAGGAAAGGAGAGAAAGGAAGGGGAATTCAAAAAGGAGAGGAAGGAAAGAGAGTAGACGGTTTGAAAACAAGGATGAGAAAGAAAAGG
Organism: Heterodera schachtii; assembly: GCA_023374025.1. Lineage (NCBI taxonomy): Eukaryota > Metazoa > Nematoda > Chromadorea > Rhabditida > Heteroderidae > Heterodera > Heterodera schachtii. The sequence goes on from SIJG01000285.1 coordinate 23,875, forward strand.
AGTAGGATGTGAAGGAGGAGGAGAGAGAAGAGAAAGGAAGGAAAAAGAAAAAGAGAGGGAATACAAGAAGGAAGAGAGAGCAAGTGCAAGGAGCAGGAAGAGAAAGAAGAGGAGAGAGGAAGAGAACGAAGAGGAGAGGAGAGAGGAAAGAGAAAGAAAGGGTAAGGAAAGGAGAAAGGAAGGGGAATTCAAAAAAGGAGAGAAAGGGAAGAGAGGAGACGGTTTGAAAACAAGGATGAGAAAGACAAGGAGTAGGAAGTGAAGAAGGAGGAGGAGGAGAGAGAAGCGAAAGGAAGGGAAACGAAAAAGAGACGGAAGACAAGAAGGAAGAGAGAGCAAGGAGCAGGAAGAGAAAGAAGAGGAGAGAGGAAGAAAGGAAGAGAAAGGAAGGGAAAGGAGCACAGGAAGAGGAGAAGGAGGGAAGGATGGGGGGATGGCAAAAAGACTAATTCATCATTTCTGTTCTGTGTATCTTTTCAACATTATCTTTTAAGCACTCCCATTTTTTAAAAACAATTTAGTTTTTTCAAAAATGAAAAATTCAAAAAATGGCTTTTGGCGATATAAAAGAGATAATGCCAAAAATAAAATTTAAAGTTTTTTTATTGACAAATTCTAAATATGAAAATTGTCCTCCTCATTGGGGCTGCTTTTAAGAGTTTTGTCATTATTTTTCCACGGATTTCTCTGTAATGGTTCTGTCATTATTTTATTTTGTTTTCCATTTTTTAGATTCTGAAATTTTTGTGTGATTTCCATTTCGAAGAAGTAAAAACCATTTGGTAAAAAAAATTGAAACTTTACAAATTTAAAATTCAAATCAAATTTCATTTTTTCAATTCCCATTATTTTGGCTATTTTTTTTCTTACCGTTTTAATGCGATCATTATCCGTCGATCAGCTGATCAGGAAAGGTAATGGTCCTTTGGTCCGTGATCCGACGACCAACCGTGTGCCGTTCATTTCATTCCGTCACATTTCGGCACTGCGTATGCATAGACCAGGCACCGGGTCCTCCTCGGATCATAAATCCATGGATCACTGTTCCGAGAAGACTTCTTATCACTTGCATGGATCGGAATCCCAGAAACCAATTAGTTTGTAAATCGGAATTTTTGATTTCTTTTTAATTGTTTAATAAAAAAGAATACAATTAGCATCACTTCGGTCTAAGCAGCTGCCTCATGCGCCTTTTCATGGCACAAAAAGGGACTGCATGGCATATGCATAAAAGCGAATTAAATAAAATACACGTATGCGATAGGAAAAGCATAAAAGTGCTTTTTCCTAAATATAAGATATGAAATGCTTTTCATAAAAGTGCATATGCATAAAATCTATACATCTGAGATGGCATATAATTCATAAAAAGTGCATATTCATAAAAATACACTTATGGGATGGTATATGCATAAAAGTGCACCTACATTAATATATACATAGGAGGCATATGCGTAAAACCTAATACATAAAATATGAAGGCATACGTATTGCATTGTTGGCAAATTCTAAGGTGTACGTGCGCTGACATAATTATATACGCAGATTGAATAACGAGGGAATGCACTTTCATAATAATATCTACATAGTAGAAGCATATGCGTAACGTGCATATTCTAAAATCTATACATGTGAAATGGCATATTCATATAGATGGGCATGCATATTCACAAAAAGTAAATTATTGATTTTAAAATATTAAGGCATACGTATTGCATTGTTGGCGCCATTGTTTTATTTTCGTGCGCTACCCCACCATTAAATTTGTATATGTTTATAAATATATACACATGAGATGGATATGAATAGAAAATTTGTATAAATCACTCATAATATTCCTAGAGATGGGCATGCATATTCGCAAAAAGTAAATTATTGATTTTAAAATATTAAGGCATACGTATTGCATTGTTGGCGCCATTGTTTTTGTTGTGTCCGTTCAACAGTCAATGGAATAATATTGATTTATTCCAACACAAATAAATATAATAAATAAGCGAGGGAAGGGAGCGGGTCACAATTAAATGGAATACAACAAATGAATGAGGGAAAATGCACGGAATGGGGGAAAAGGGGGGTTTAAATGGACAACACGAAGGGTCAAAATGATGATCAATAAATGAGCATCTTTTTGGCGTTAATTCAAATAATTAACGAACACAACATCTCTCCTCACCAGCTGAAGTCAGCGATCACTTGCTGGGGTCGAAGATTTGTCGTGGCCTTCGTTCGCGCGATGATCTTCTCAATGGCTGATTGTCCACAGTCGGCGGATCGTTCGGCTGTTCATCCACGTCCGTCGGCTGTCCTCCGTCTTTTCCAACTTCCGTCTGATCACCAATGGACGATGTTGAGTCCGCGTCGGTGTTGCTCTGCAGATCGGGCTTCGTCTCGTCCGATTTCAGCTGATCTAAGTGCCGATTCCAAACCCCACGGGCTGTTCGAACAAGAAACAGTGATGGACTTATTTGGCTCATGATTTGGCCTGCCATCCACTTCGAACCGTCTCTGTAATTCCTGGCAAAGACTCTTGTCCAGTTTTGAATGAGCGTTTCCACGTCCGGCGATCAAAATTCTTTTTGGCGCGTGCCAAATATTTTTGGCCATGCTTTTCAGCATTCGCTTTCACTTTCTCTTCTCCTCCTTCAATTTTGGTCGAGTCGGATGGGCGCACGAGGTCGAGTAGTGTTCGCAACTTTCTGCCGAACATCATTTCTGCTGGTGATCGTCCTGTTGCAGAATGAGGAGTTACTCGATATTTGAGTAAGAATTGGTTCATGGCCAATTCATTGTCCCAGTTGGTGTCTTTCTTAACCAACAACATTCCCTTTTTGAATGTTTGGACAAAACGCTCGGCTTCCCCATTGCTCTGCGGGTGGTATGGTGCCGTCAGCGTTCGTTCAATTCCGCGTTTGGAGCAGAATTCTTCAAACTCCTTTGACGCGAATTGCGGCCCGTTGTCAGACACAATTTGTTCTGGCAAACCGTGGGTCCAACTCAATTTTCGAAGCGCCGCAATCGTTGCCTCGGTCGTCGTGCTTTTCATCATTGAAACTTCTGGCCATTTTGTCTTGGCATCAACCGTGATCAGCCACATTTTTCCAAAAAATGGGCCGCAGAAGTCAATGTGAAGTCGCTGCCATGGCTTTTCTGGCACTTCCCATGGGTGTAGAGGGACCTTCCTCATCTCCGGCGCATTCGTCTGACAAATTTTGCACTTCTTTTTGATGCTTTCAATGTCTTTGTCGATGCCCGGCCACCAAACTTTTTGCCTGGCCAAAGCCTTCATTCGGACGATTCCTGGATGCGTCGCGTGAATCAATTTCAAAAGATTTTCACGGAATTTACTCGGAATCACTGTCCGGCATCCCAACATCAGGCATCCGTTATTCAGCTCTGTTAGGGTTGGGACCCAATTGTCCGGTACCCATTTGACCCTTTTGTTTTGTTTGTATTTCCCTCTTCCCTTCATTATGTCACGCCCCTTTTTCCGCCCATAAATACCCGCGATGTTGACCCTCCCCGTTCACTTCTTTCATTTATGTTGTTTCCTTCTTTTATTATTTGAATATTCCTCCCAATTTATTTGTGTCTTCTTTCCCCTGCTCCAAATAAATATTGATTATTTGTTTGCCATCGGCCGGCATAACAATTGGCGACGCCCGTGCTGACCTTTTACTGCACTGTGGGCATATTTATTTGAATTGTGGAAGCAGTTTTGGATTTTGTTGATTTGCTTGAAGCATTCAACAAACTTTTTCCAAACTTTGGACTCTTCATTGGAGGGAGAGGTCAACAGCAATCGAATTTGCTGAGCGCCGAAGCCAAGGCACTGGAGCAGCCACATGTTTCGAAGCATTTGTTGGCAGCCAAATTGAAGGGCCAAAAGAAGAGGAAGAACTCGGACCATTCGTCGAATGCTAGCAGCATGTCGACAGGAACTCGGAGCAGCAACCGGTTCGCAGCGCGAATGCTGGCGATGCGGTGGGAAGCATTCGTCGAGGGAATGCCGACACCAAGAAACGGTTTGCCGAAAGTGCAAGAGGAATGGCCACTTGGAAAGGATGTGTGCCAAGCACCAGGCATGGCTAAAGAAAAACGGAGGAAAGAAGGAAAAAGCGGTGAACAACATCCGCGTTGGAGGAGTTTTCCTGGTTAAAGATGAGAACCAGAGGAAGAAAGGAATGATCGAAGTTCCGATTGATGTGGACGGAACGAACGTGGATTTCATTGCAGATTTCGGCACTGAGGGAACTGTTCTTCGTGAGGACACTGTGCGCAAAATCGGAGCTTTGAAATTGAGCCGTTGTGACGAACGTGCTCTGTACCACGATGGGACATCACGTCCATTTGTTGGCAAAGGAAAGGCAACATTTTCGTTTGGAAATCGTTCAACGTTTGGGCATTTCTTTGTTTCCAAAGACGGATCAAAGAACTTACTCGGAATGGACATGATGGACAGACTGGGTCTGTCGGACTCCATCAGGAATGGTCTGAAGGACAAGGTCCGGACTGAGACTGCCAAAGTTAACGGACTGAGCCAGAAGAAAGAGATGAAATTCGGAAAAGATGGCCGTGGTAAGAAGCAGAACTTCTTCGCCGTTGGAGCGAATGTGATCGCCAGCTTGGGAGATCAACCTTGGCGTGCCGGACGTGTGATCAGCCAGAAAGGAGGCAATTACGACGTTCAATTTTTGGACGGCACGACTGGAGAATTCCCGGCAAAGAGTGTACAGCCGTACATGCCGGATGAAGATGAAAATTTTAATTTTCTTCTTGACGGATTTGGTCTGAAGAGCGCCTCATCCGGTGGACATGTTGGGAAGCAACAAATCGGCAGTGACGGCCGACGAGATCAATTGAAGGATGATCTTCGAGCTTCCGACTGTAGACAAGAGGCATAACATCGCCGACCTGAGGATGCGGTAGATGGACGGAGGCCCGACACTTTTCAAGGGGGGAGATGTTAGGGTTGCGACCCAATTGTCCGGTACCCATTTGACCCTTTTGTTTTGTTTGTATTTCCCTCTTCCCTTCATTATGTCACGCCCCTTTTTCCGCCCATAAATACCCGCGATGTTGACCCTCCCCGTTCACTTCTTTCATTTATGTTATTTCCTTCTTTTATTATTTGAATATTCCTCCCAATTTATTTGTGTCTTCTTTCCCCTGCTCCAAATAAATATTGATTATTTGTTTGCCATCGGCCGGCATAACAAGCTCCAATTCGTCTTTTACCAGAAAGAATGGGCGAATTTTTTCGTCTTCCATTTTAGCAGGCCATCCATTGAGCACTAAATCTTTCACTTTTGCGAACAACGGATCAATGCCAATTTCTTTCGCAATGTCCTTCACAGTGATCGGCATAGCATTTTGGCTCTCCTGTTGGATTTCGTTCAGCTCGCGGCTTTCCTTACAGATCTGATCAATTTCTGGACTTGGCAAACGCGACAACCCATCGGCGTAACCGAAGTTTTTTGTCGAGCAATATTCGATTTTGAAGTCATAATTCATGAGCTTCAAACTCCAACGATGAAGTCGTCGTGCCGCAACCACGGGCAATTCGCCTTTTGGTCCAAAAATCCTTTTTAAAGGCTCGTGATCAGTCTGTAGAATAAATTTTCTACCGTACAAGTACTGGTTGAATTTCTCCACGCCAAAGATTACTGCGCGTCCTTCTTTTTCGATCTGCGCGTAATTTCTTTCGGCTGGACTCAATGTTCTTGAGGCGTACGCGATCACGCCAAACTTCCCAGTTGTTCCATCTTTGTGGAAAAGGATCGCTCCAACTCCATAGTCAGATGCATCCGTTGCCAAGTAAAGCGGCTTGTTGGGATCAAAATGCGCCAACAGTTCGTTCGACAACAGCATCATTTTGATCTGCTCGAATGCTTTTTGCTGTTGTTGTCCCCAATGCCATTTGGTCTCTGATCGGCGTAACTCGTTCAATGGCTCCGAAATTGTTGCCATTGACGGAATAAATTTGCCATAATACCCAACCATTCCCAGAAAGGACTGCAACTCCTTCAAATTTTGGGCGGCTGGCATTTTCTGAATGGCTTCAACTTTTTCCGGCGACGTTCGAATCCCATGTTTGTCGATGATGTGCCCCAAATAAGCAATTTGGTTTTGCATAAAGGAACATTTTTCCTTTTTGACACGCAATCCAAATTTTTGGATGCGTTGGAGAGTCATTTCCAGCCGTTTCAGATGTTCCACGTCGTTGGGGGCTGTCACCACAATATCGTCCAAGTAGACGGCGACTCCGTCGATTCCACGAAGGACGTCCTCCATCACTTGTTGGAAAATCGCTGGCGCTGACGCAACACCATAAGGCATACGCGTAAATTGGTATAAGCCTTTATGCGTGCAAATGGTCAGGCATTCCTTGGCTTTATCATCCATCCAACATTAGTTGAAGATAAGCCTCTTTCAAATCCAACTTTGAAAACTTGTCGCTTCCGTTTAACACGCTGAACAATTCTTCTGGGCGCGGCAATGGGTATTGATGAATGTCGAGCCATGGGTTCACCGTGACTTTGTAGTCGCAACATAAGCGAATTTTATTTCCGGCTTTGGGTACAATCACCAACGGTGTTGCCCAATCAGAAGTTGTCACCTGCTCCAACACTCCATCTTTGACCCACTTGTCGATGACCTTCTCCACTTCGGGTCTCAATGCAAAAGGCACGGGACGCGGTTTGCACTTCTTCGATTGCACTTCCGGCTTAAATTTCAGCGAAATTTGCCTTGTGCATCGGCCGAGTCCGTCATTGAAGACCTCGCCGTAGTTGAGAAGCACCGCTCCAAGCTCTCGATTCACTGCCTTGCTACTTGACCTCATTGATCGATCGGATTCCCGAACGCTTTGTTGAGATCGATTTGTAATTCACCGATCAAATCTCTCCCACACAAATTTTTTCCTTCGCCGTCGACGACATAAATTTCGGCATTCACTTCTTTGCCGTTGTACACCACATCCTGTTTTGAACGATCCAAGGACTTTGATCGGCTTTTTTCCATATGCCATCAATCCTGAAGTTTGTCCAAGTTTCGGCCTTCCGATGGACATCCAATCATTCTTGGTGATGAGTGTGACATCTGCGCCACAGTCCAATTCGAAATCTGTCGCCTTTTTACTCAGCTGAAGTTGTATCATTGCTGGCGGCACAGAAATCGATTTGATTTCATCAGACTTGGCCAATGTTCCAATGTCGTATGCCTTTTGGCATTCTGTGTTGACCTGGTGTACCGGCTTCCCTTGCCTCTTTGGCCAATTGGAGCCCTTGTCGCTGACAGCGACAGATTTATCGATCATTCCGTTTTTCCCACGCTTTTTCGTCACTAGTGATAGTCCAATTAAGTTTTTGTTTTGCTCCGCCCCCCCTCGCATTTCTCGGCCTATAAAAGGGCACCATTTCCACTCATTCGAGCAGCTATCACTTCCACATTTCCATTCATTCATTTCTCCTTCTGCTTAATAAATCTATATTTGTGAATTGTGTTCGGGGGATTTGGTGGGACGGTTCCCCTCCCCCTTCTGCTGCTCTCGTCTTAGTCGTTGTCCGCCCTCACCACCGCTTCGTCGGTCTTCCCCGCAGGAGTCTTCCACTCCTGCGGCCTTCGCTTCTTCGGCTCGTCCGTCCCTTCCCTCCCTTGGGAAGGATCGGCCGAGAAAGGGAAAGGGGGAAGCAACCAGCTGATTTTGCCCTTGGCAAAGTCGGCTCTCGCCTCCCTCACTCCCCACAAAAAGTTTTTGCCGCCACTTGGCTGCGACAAAATTGGAGCCCCGTAGGGGTCAGTTGTTCCTTGCCGAAAGGACCTGACCTCCTTCAATCGGCCGTAGCCGCCGACCAAAAAGTCTTCGCCCGCCAAGGGGTGAAGAACTCGGCTACAGTCGCCGATTTACTTTCTCCCTACCGAAAGGGAGGAAGGCCAAGTCGGCCACCAGCCGCCGACTCATTTAGCCAAACCCATCAAAGGGTAGGCACATTCGGCCATCAGTCGCCGACCTCTTCGTCTTGCCCAACCAGTGGCAAGACCGTTCGGCCATCAGCAGCCGACTTCTTTAGCCTGCCCAACAAGAGGCAAGGCTCATTCGGCCATCGCCGCCGACTTCATTCGCCTAACCCAACCAAGGGTAGGCACATTCGGCCATCGCCGCCGACCCAAGTCTCACCCAACAAGGGGAGACATAACCGGCCACCAGCAGCCGAATCTTAGAGTCTTCACCAACAAGGGTTAAAGGACTCCGGCCACCAGCAGCCGACAACTCCCAAAGCAGGAGAATCAACATGAGCGGGCCAATCCGTTCAAAAATCGGGCCTTGTGCCGCCCGTACCAATGTTGCGGCTGGCCCACAAGCCGCAACGGGACGGTTCGTCGTCCGTTGGTTCGGGATTTGGGTTGGGCCAGCACAGAGGCGGGAGGGAAAGGGGGAGGGCCCCCGCCCAAATGTTCCCCCAATGGGATGGATTTCCGATGTTTATTGGGCGGGAAAAGAGGAAGATGAAATGTACAATTTACGGTGCTTAAATAGGATCCAAAATGGTGGGGCTACAATTAATTAATAAGAAAATGGGGTGATCTTTCGGGGGTTTTTCTTCCTTCTTTTCATTCGGCATCGCTGTTGCGGCCGGTTCTTCATATGCGTTCGTGGTTGAATCGGCTCCTCTTTTTGAGTCCATCGGCCCATCATTGCGCGAGAGGTGTGTTGTCGCCTGTTTTCGTCACGCCATTTTGCCCCTTTTTCCTGCTCTTTGCTCGTTTGTTGCCCTTTTTGTGCCCCATTCCATTCTTTGCTCATTTCGTTCAAAATGTCCGATCATCGGACAGTCGCTGCTCGCTGAGCTGCGACATTCCCGGCGGAATGACCAGCGCATTTGCCATTGCTGACTCATCGATTGAGTCTTAGGCACTTCCTCTTGGAGTTGCTGTTGCTGCTGGGCTTTCTGACTTCTGTGTCCAGCTCTTGCTCTGATCTTTTTCCAAATTTGGCCTCGACTCTTCGGCGCCGTTCTCTCCAATGTGTGGAGTGCTCTGTCCATTTTTGAGCTACGGGCGCCACATTTATGGTTCTCCACTTGCGTCGGTGTGTCCATTTGTGCCTCCTGTTGCGTCTGTGCTTGTGTGATGTCTGCATCATCGGCAGACTTTTGCGCCTCAAATTTGCGCTTCTCAATTTGCGCCTCAGTTGCGCCTCAAATTTGCGCTCCAATGTGTGTGCGCCCCAAGTTTGCGCCTCTTCAATGTGCGCTTCAAACTTGCGCCCAAAATTTGCGCTTCTTTTGCGCCTCTCCGATTTGTGAGTCCTCAGTTGCACCGAATTTGCACCTCAGTTGCGCTCCTCAATGTGCGCTTCTCAATATGCGCCTCAAACTTGCGCTTCAACTTGCGCTTCTCAATCTGCGCCTCAAGCTTGCGCCTCTTCAATGTGTGCCTCAAAATTGCGCCTGTGCTTGCGCTTCTTCACTGTGTGCGCCTGTGCTTGCGCTTCTTCAATGTGTGCGCCTGTGCTTGCGCTTCTTCAATGTGTGCGCCTGTGCTTGCGCTTCTTCAATGTGTGCGCTTGTGCTTGCGCTTCTTCAATCTTTTGCGCTTTCCCAATTTTACTTCCTCATTTTGCGCTTGATCCGATTTTCGCCTCAATTTGTGTGGCTCTTCTTATTTGCGACTCCCCAATTTGCACTTCCGCAAATGTGCTTGCTCAATTGCGTCTTTGCGCGTCTCCAGTTGAGCCTCTCCAATTTGTGAGATAGGCTCACTGCCGTGTTTGTGGGGCACGTCACTTTGTCCCCGTGAATGTGTGTGTGTGGCGCATCTTGTTAGGCTCACTGCATGGTTTATGGGGTTCTGCACTGTGTCCCCTGACCAATACGCATCTTTGCTATGCGTTTCTCCAAATTTGTGCATCTTCAAGTGCACGTCTCAATTGTCGCTTCTCCGGTGGCGCTACTTGAACAATGAGGCGCTTTGACCAACCAAACTGAGCTGAGGACTTCTGACGAGGCACAATGGGTTACAGAAAACCCAAGGGCCTAAAGGCGCAAAAGTGCTAGGCGCATTGAGTTACAGAAAACTCAAAGAGCCTAAGGCGCAAAACAAAACAAAATGAAAGCACAAATTTGCATTCATCACAAGTTACAAAAAACTTGTGAGGTCTGCCTAACTCCCCCCTTCCCTAAACTAATTTTCCAAAAATCCCACAGTCCCTGCCAGGGTCGCCACATGTTGCGGCTGGCCCACAAGCCGCAACGGGACGGTTCGTCGTCCGTTGGTTCGGGATTTGGGCCGGGCCAGCAAAGAGGCGAGAGGGAAAGGGGGAGGGCCCCCGCCCAAGTGTTCCCCCAATGGGATGGGTTTTCACTGTTTATTGGGCTGAAGAAGGAGGACAATTAAATGTACAATTTACGGTGCTTAAATAGGATCCAAAATGGTGGGGCTACAATTAATTAATAAGAAAATGGGGTGATCTTTCGGGGGTTTTTCTTCCTTCTTTTCATTCGGCATCGCTGTTGCGGCCGGTTCTTCATATGCGTTCGTGGTTGAATCGGCTCCTCTTTTTGAGTCCATCGGCCCATCATTGCGCGAGAGGTGTGTTGTCGCCTGTTTTCGTCACGCCATTTTGCCCCTTTTTCCTGCTCTTTGCTCGTTTGTTGCCCTTTTTGTGCCCCATTCCATTCTTTGCTCATTTCGTTCAAAATGTCCGATCATCGGACAGTCGCTGCTCGCTGAGCTGCGACACCAAGGCCTATATTGAGGCCGCCACCGTTAATCTCGGAAAGGACACGACAGACGTGAGCGTTAAAGCAGACCTTGCAGCGGAGCGCCGTGGACTCCGCTGAGCGATTCGGCTTTTGGAGGATTGCAACGACAAATGGCAATCCCTCCTGCTCAAATTCAATGGAGCCGATCGCCAACAAGAAGAGAAATGTTACGATGACTTTAAGCCATCGGGAAAGCACTTCATGGAATGGGCGGACAAAGCCCGAGGTGCAGTGGACACGATCGACGGAGTGATCGGTCCAGAGGATGAAGACGAGGTAGCTGAGAGTCTCAACTCTCAGCCTGCCCATCCTCCACGAGTTCAACATGTTCAGCCTCCCCCACCTCGCCATGAGGTGAACCTCCCTCCCATCACTCTCCCAAAATTCACGGGAGAGCCAAGGGAGTGGCCAATGTTTTGGAGGCTCTTCCGTTCCTCAGTGGACAACCTTCCGATCGACGACTTCAAGAAGCACATCTATCTGTTGGGGTGCCTTCCCCACAACTCGCCAGCCAGGCGAGCAATCGACTTGTACCCACCCTCGGACGAAAACTATCCGAGGGTAGTCGACATCTTGAAGAAGCGATTTGGCGATAGCAAGACTATCACTGAGTCTTTGCAGGCGGAGTTGCTGCACCTCCCCAAGCCGGGAGAGTCAGTGCTTTCGCTCCGCAACTTCGCGGAGTCCGTGGAACGAATCTGTTTCCAACTAATGGACTTCGGCGAATCTGAGGACAACATGTTCATGGCT
>SIJG01000286.1:0-19254 GCA_023374025.1 Heterodera schachtii
TATTAAAATTTATTAAATATTATTATTTGTAGTGCTTTTTCTTCCATGAAATTCTAAATGCTGCCTTCACTATGTGAAAATATTTACGAGGCATTGCTTTTTGTATTTATTATTTTATAAAAAAATAATTATTGTTTTTATTATTACTATTTTATTTTCTTCATTTGACAAGGCAAGATAAATTTTTGATTGACCCTTGATCACCTGAATTGGCTCTAATTTCTTGTATTTTTTCCCGACTCGGTCATTTCTTAGAGCAATTCCTTAATTTCTAACGTTTCACTTTTAAATTAGGAATAATTTGGCAGGCATTTTTAGTTTCATTTATTCAACTTAATTTAATATTTTTTTATTGTATTCAACAAAAAATATAGAATTTTACATATAAATAAAATTAAATTGGCATCTTTTGTTTAAATGAACTTATTTGTTTGGGTTGATGATGCTTAAGATATTTTGTTTTTATAAATATTACTGAGAAAAATTTCTTTATATAATCCATAAGTTTAAAACCGGGTTCAATTTTTATAATCGTCCAAAGACATGAATCTAAAGTACGCATTTTTCTAGACGTGGTATTTTGATAATTATAAGTTCAATGTATTTAAAACTGAGTATCATTATTATTTTTAACTTAAATTTTGCTCTTTTTTAAATCACACCTGCTTTATTCTATTATTTTATTTTTATTTGCAGGTAATCTTTAAAATATTATATAAAAGATTTTGATTTTATTTAACTTTTTAATTTATCATTTTTTTATTTATAAATTTTCCTCAATGTTTAATTTATATTTGGAAATATTTTTTTGTATTTTAATATTGTTTTTTGTTGAATATTATATTTCTGAATCTTTTAATATATTATTTCCTTTTTTGGAGAATATTTTAACATTTTTATATAATTCTTAACTTCAAATTATATTGTATCAAATAGAATTTTTGCATATAGCACATTTTTAGTATTTTTGCTTTCTTCTAACAAATAAAAAAATTTATAAGGTTTTCTCATGGGCATCATTCAGCTTTAAAAATGCATTTTTTGTTATTATCAGATGCCTTTCGGTTTGAATATGATTAAATATTTTTTAATGAATTCAGCGTTCTAGATTTTTAATTTTTTGTAGATTTTTTCCAAAATTCTAATTTGTGAACATAAAATTTTGTATATGAAAAATGATTACATTAATGAATGTGTAATAATAATTGTAAATTTATTTTTCGTTTTGATCTTATAAATGCGTTGTTTATTTTTAATTCTCAGCATTTAATTTACATTCTCAAAATGTTTTTATTCTTAAATATGATTAATAATTTTTTATGAATTTAAACCGTTTCTAGATTTTTTAAAATTTGTTCGTAGATTTTTCCAAAATTAGCACATGCTCATTATTGGCGTTCCGCTCCGCGGCCCTCACAATAGAGAGTGTTCAGGTGATGGTGGAATTTCAAAATGAAACTTTGTAGGTGGGTAGACCACCCCTGGATTGTATTGCAAAATTTTTTTTCTAGCTGCGGAATAAGCATTTGTGCCGAGATATGGCGTACCAATAAACTATTATCATTTCTTAAAAAACAATATTACTAATTAAGTCAAATAAATGAATTGAATTTTCTAAAAACATATAAAAATAATATACCAATGCAACTTTAAAATGATTAATTACGCATTAAAAGGCATTTTTTGGAAAGTGAGAGGGTTTTTGGAAAAAGTGATGTTAGTCATAAAATAACCATATAATTCAATTAAATTCATGTTTCATAAAATATTTTATAAATATTCTTGTCCTTGTTTATGAAATAATTTAAACTCATAAAGACAATCATACGTCTCAAAAAATATAAATCTATATATTATACTCGCAAGAATCCTACTGAATACCAAAGAAAAAAGTTAGTTTAATAAAAAAATTAATAAAAACCAATATTATCCAAAAAAGATTAAATTAAGCCCCTTCATTTTTGACGAAATAGTAGGAAAACATTACATATAATATATAGAAATATATTTAATGACGTTATATAATTTTAAAAAATGTCAAATTATTTTTTCAATAAAGGAACAAATCAACAATAAGGGATTCTATGTGGAAAATAAATACTGTTTCGAAAAAACTTCTCTCTTATAAGCAGTTTGGAAATTGCTACTACGACCTTCTAATAAAATACAACTGATCGAATCCCTTAATAAATGCTATTATATAAATTCTAACATATTATTTAAAAAGAACCATTAAATAATTCTTATTATAATCAATCAGTATATAAAAACTTATTATTAAGAAATAATATTAAAAAATTCTTTTATTTGAAATTACTATAAAAATAATAGGACAAAACTTTTAAATTTTAACTTAATATTCCTCAGATGAAGGGAGTAGAGCCAAGAAAAAAAAAATTAATTTTTAACTTCTTAGTATTAAAAACACGAAGATTTTTGAAATTATTTATTACACCAAATTTAAAAAATTATATTAAAGGCGAGATGAGTTAATTTTATAGAAGAAGTATTAAAAAAACAAACGGGAATTAACAAAAATTAAAAAGTATCACAGAGCGTAAGTTTTTTAAAAGCAAATCACCAAATTTTTTTTATTATACTTTCTAAACAAATGTTAATAACGATTAATGCTGTCAATAGTAAAAGAAACTCAATTTTCGTTCTAGTAATTTAAATGAAATATAATTTCAAATAATTTAATTTAATAAAAAAAGATCAAAATATTTTTAAAAGTTTTAATTAATTTCTGGAAGAAAAGAGACAAAAAAAATATGTAAAAGTGAAAATCTAAATCGAAATCAGTCAGTTAAAATATGCAAAGCTGAGATTGATTAATTTTATATTTAAAAAAACGAGTAATACAGAAAATTTTGAAAATTAATTTGAAAATCATATACAGTACAGAAAATAATTCTACAGAAGATCTGTTGCAATTCACAGCGTCTTCTCACACTCATCCCTTCTCTTCTTCGTCTCCCCCCCCCCCCCCCCCCCCGGCGATGATGAGGGAGGATGGCGTCGCTTGGACCGTGACCGGAAAATGCGTCAGTGGAAAATGCGTCAGTGGAATATGCGTCAGTAGAAAATGCGTCATTGATACAAATATTTTAATATTAAGTTTTGTGGAATTGATATTGTAATACAGAAGTATAATTCTATAAGAATATGGTTCTGAATTTCGAACCCCGTACCCGAATGCAAACAAAAAATTGAAAGTCAAAATTTTCGAAATAGTGTTTTTCTTCAAAATTGGTTTAAATACAAGGAAAGAAACTGAATTCCATCAATCATTCAATACGAGAGCATATATGCCTTTTTGAACAAAAATGCAAAATTCGAAAATTTGGGCTTTCGAGCTTTTGTGCGAATTCGGGTCCGGGGTTCAGAATATGCCGAATGGATACCTGATTCGTGGTCAGTGACCTCGAGAACCTAAGGAACTTGGGTATTTATTGCAATAAAATTTTCACTGACGCATTTTCTACTTACGTTTTTTCCACTGACGCATTTTCCACTGACGCATTTTCCGGGCGCCGCTTGGACATTCACTTATGAGACGCGAATAATAACAAAATGTTTTTACAATAAATGAAGAAAATGATTAAAAATTAATAAATTCAAGAATTAATTGTCGAAGTTCCATAATATAAATTAAATGAAGATTTAAAATTTTATTTTTTGAAAAGTTCTTAAAATTAAAATACCTTTTCTCAAAAAATATATAAAAACAAACATTAATTAAATAAATAAATTTTCTAATATTTTTTAATAATCAAACCATAAATTTTAGATTGTGATCTTAAAGATAAACAAAGATATTTAAAAATATTCTAAATAAAAAACTATAAAAAAATAATTATTACATTATTAAATTAAAATAATGTTTTAATTAATAATTATAGAAAATATAATTTAAATACAATTGAATAATCTCAATATAATCCAAACGATGGAGGAAAATATATATATAAATTATTAAAGCTGAATAAAATACATGACCAAAAACAAAACTCTCTTATTTAAAAAGTATTTAAATTCTGATTTTTGATTTATATTCTTGAAACTCACGGTCTTTCTAACTTAATTCTTGCATCGAGTCAATAGACCGCTTGATTTCTTAAATGAAAATTACTATTTTTATTATTATAGCTTTTAGATGAATTTTTTTAATTTGTTTGACTTTATTTGGTAGTTTTAATTTTTAATTTTATTGTATTTGATAAGGAAAATTTTTGACTTCCTTTTTTTATACCATGCATCAGAATTGACCACTTTATTTTTATTTGAACTCTGTGACTATATTTTTAATACTAACTTTATTCTGTTATTTCGATTAATTTTTATTAATAAATTTAAAATAATAATTATTATTAGATTTAATTTCAAAACTTATAAAAATAAGTTTTGTAATGCGTAAATATAAAAACGTACTTTAATTATAATAACTAAAACATTAACTCATGTTCGGAGGCCTATTTTGCCAACATTTGGTAGAGATCGATCAACATTCTTAATAATAGTTATTCTTGTATTCATTAAATCTGCATATTTTAAATTTTTAAGATATTTTAAAAATTTATTAAAATTTTAACAAATTTAGAAGAACTAAAAAATTATATATCTTTCTTTATTTCTTTGTTTCATTACAATACTTTTAATTTATCTTTTTTTTAAATATGAATAATAAGTTGACAATTCTCGCCAGTAATGAAGTAGAGATAAATTATATTTATTCTCAACATGGAAAACCAAAACACAACTCGTGACCATAATAGGCCTTTTCTTAAAAAATATTTAATTGAAAATTTGTAAAAAAATATTTAAAAATTTAATTTTAGCTTTTACATTAATGATTAAGTTGCGATAAAATGTCAAATAATAGTTTTTAATAAATATACAATATTTTAGCAATTAATGTGCATATATTTTTTTGATTATTGCGTTTACAATATTTATTTTTCTTAGTTATTATTTGAACTTGTTCCTTTATTTTGACTAATCTATTTTAATATAATAGGTTACCTTTTCAATTATCTAAATCAATAGTTGATAAAATATTTAATTTTCATGGCAACATTAAGGATTGACCTTTTAAATTTGATTTTTTCTGAGTAAATTTGTCTACTTAAGCTTCTGTGCTCCCTTTCTTGTTTGGCGCAATACATCTTGTTCATTTTGCGAGGAATCACATTAATTAATCATTTTACATATAATATAATTGAATTAAAGAGAAAAACATGCTGCCAATTGCTACATGGTGCCAATACTGTTTTCAAATTTTTAGAAGAGAGCAAATATTTTAATTAAAAATAAAATAATAATTTGATTTAAAGTTGCTCCCCGAGCCCTCGGGGGGCAAAAAGTAGGGGGCCGGGGACCTCGGGGGGCGACATGTCGGGGGTCGGGGCGGGGAGGAGCTCAATTGTCGGGGGTCGGGGACAGGGGTGGGCGAAGCTCGGCTTAGTACTCGAAGCCGAAGCTCGAATCGAAGCCCAATTTTTTTCGAAGCACGAAGCTCGAAGTTCGAAGCCCAAAAAACGCGAAGTTTTCGAAGCTCGAAGCTCGAAGCACGAAGTTTTTGAAAAAATGATTTTACCCTAACAGAACTTTTTTTCAAAAAATTTCGTATTCACTAAAAATTAATTAAACTATAATTTTAAAAAATTAATAATTTATGCTTTTCCTAATAAATTTTCCATTTTTTGATTTTGCTTATGGCTACCAACTGAAAATTTTCAAAATCAGCATTTGGCCGGTAAAAAATCAGCATTTTGGTAAATTTATTCCATGTTTAAAAAACTCAAAAACGTTTTTTGCGGCGCGCTTTTTCCAAAAAATTTTTTTGTGAACGGTGAGCCAGTGGCGCCGGTGGGCGCCGTCGGGAAAATTTTTGAAATTTGAGCGTATCTTGTTAACAAATTTAAGCAAAAAATGTAAAAATTTTGCGATTTTAAGCCTATTTTTAATAAAAATTGGGTGCGGGATAGGCGTTGCCGGGCGGGTGAAAAGGTGCGAATTTTAAACATATATTAAAAATCTACACTTACATATTATTTTTAAAATGTTAATTTTGAAAAATTAAAACAAAAAAAAACTTGGAGGGGAACTGATCTAACGAAAAATCAAGAATGTATCCAAGAGCATAACCCACTGGACCATCAATATAATGACGATTTCAAGCAAAAAGTTATAATGAGATTTAAATTTAAATTTACCATAAGCCAATCATTAAGGGTGTATTTTTCACTATGAAAACTCAATCTTTAGGGGTGTATTTTTCTCGAAGTTTCGAGCATTTTCACGAAGCTCGAAGCTCGAAGTTCGAAGCCCAAAAAACGCGAAGTTTTCGAAGCTCGAAGCACGAAGCTCGAAGTTTCGCCCACCCCTGGTCGGGGACCCCGGTCGGGGAATGACCAAATTTTATTTTAACCCAAAAAACCAATTTTTCTTTTTAAATGCTCGTAAATCTTCTTTTTTTTCCGGCAACGTGTGTCGTCACCGCCGGCATTCCGCCTCGGGACCGGGACCTCGATTTTTCTTCGGGACCGGGACCAACCGTGAATTTTTAAAAATTCAAAAAAATTCAAAATTTTTTAAAATTCAGTTTTAATTTTTTTTAAGTGAAAATACAAAATTAATTTTTTATTTTATAAAATCCAAAACTTAAAGCTTATATTTTATTCTCGATGTATTAATTTGGTAAACTTTTTTAAATTTTCGTTGTTTGAACAAGAAAAAATATAATTTGATGCCAATTGCTACATGGTGCCATGATCGTTTTCAAATTTTTAGAAAAGAGCAAATATTTTAATTAATAAATAAGAATAATGATTTGTTTTCTTTTAAAATAAATTATTTTTTATATAACTTTTATTTTACCGAATTTTTTAATATATGCACTCACAATAATTATTTTGTTCAAAGCATAATTTTATGCAAAATGCATCAATTTAAAAATATAAATTGTTATTTATTTAAAAAATGTTTTTTCGGCTTTGATAATTATTTTTTAATACATATTATCAATACTCGAATAACACATCTCGTGTTCTCGATTATTTTCATTAGTGTCTGCTCTTTTATAGAAGTGCCGAACTATATTATTGAATATCATGTAAATTTATGTATTTGTCTTATTAAAACTTTGTTTTATTTATTTTAAAATTCTTTCACATTTTATAAGCATTTATTTTATAGAAAATATTAAATAAAACTAAAAAGATTTATAAAAATTTTATAAGCAAATAGAGGATAAAAGTTTGTGTTGGTAATTGTTGTTTATAAATAATAAATTTTTTGTCTTCAAAGTTTTTATAAAAATAAATTTACACATTTTATACTACTTTTTTATGACTTTTATTAAATAATATATGATGATTTTCGTTTCATGTATTGCCGCAATGATTGTTCTCATAAAAAATTCTTCCTTTTTATTTAATCAATTATATAACAAATACTTATAATATTAATATTATGCAGATGCGTAATTCTTTGTTTTTGATTTGATTTTAATTATTTTGCATTCGATTATTTCCATTATAGGTTCATTAATTATTTTCAAACAATAGCACATGAAAATAAGAAATTAATTACGAATAATCAAGTTAGTTTATATAATTAAATTCATTTAAACTCATGAAATATTATTTATTCGTTCCATATATAATAAACATAATTTTCAAATATTAAATTTTTATTGTTTTAATAAAAGAATAATTTAAATTGAAAACAGCAGCTTTTCTTTATGCAGTCAAATATGTATTTCTCATTAATTTATTTTGTTATAATAAATTTAAAAAAATATATTAAATTGTTATTAGTTTTCTTCACTTGCTTCTCAGAGTTGTAAATAGTAACTAGTCTATCGCCGACACCTCTTAATACATTCTTTTTAATTTTTGTTTATTTAATTTGATAATATTTCAACTTCCGAGCATCAATTTATTTGGTTAAATTAATCGCTTTCCTTCTTTGTACGAAATAATACAATTAATAATTATAAACTCATTTTTCACTTTTGTTTTTCTAAATTATTTATTTTCGGATGATAAAATATTATATTAAAATTTATGTTTCACTTTCTCAGAAGTTGTAGGTAGTTTTGAAGTACCATCATATTAAATATTAATGTTTTATTAATTATTTAAAAATGATTTCTTGTGAATTTTTAACAAAATTTGTAATTAAATTTTCTTTATATTCATGTAAGCCTTTGCGCGTATGGGGAATAATATTTTCTATATAGCAATTTTTTGTTTTTTGCATAAATTTACTATTAATTTAATTTTTCATTTTAGAAAGCATTTTGCACATGTGTAATAAGTTGATTTTAATTCGCGTTTGTATGAGTATTATGGAGGCATTTTGGTATGTATTTATGTATTCTTCCGACTCAAATGTCGATTAGATATGTTTATTCGTTATATTTATCAATTTTCCGAGAAATTCCTATTATTATTATAATTTTATTTATGTTTAAGAAATTCTAATTTGTATTTTGGTGAGAATCATCGATTGTATTTTTGAATTAGAAAATTTTTATTTTCACATATGTTATATTTTATATTATTTAATTACAGTTCTGAAGCATTGGAAGATACTCTAATCGATCAAAAACACTTTCTTTCTTAGCGCATTGAATGCATTTCTTATTATCAATTACTTGAATTTTATATTAAATTATTATAATTTATTTCGCTCATAGGTTTCGTTTTTATTAAAAAATTGTATCCTTTGTTAAATATTTTGGAAAATCTCGTTCGGATTTCTTGTTATTTACTCTTTTTTATCGGTTCTTGCAATTCCAATGATTATTAATCTAATTTCTTTTCATATCGGTTAATAAATTTTTGTTTAAATAAAATGTTTTTTTTATTATTTGTGTTTATTTGGGTTCTTTAAACCCAACACTTGCAAATTTATATCAAAAATTGTTTAGATAAATTTTCTTTAATTTTAATTTTTTTTAATTTTCTTTTGAATAAATCGTGGTTAATGTATTTTTTAAAAGCAAAATTATAAAATCAAAAAAGCGAATATGCTGTTTCTTTTTTTAATACTTGTAGAAATTTCTTGAACTGTCTGTGGTTTAATTATGTCATTTATTTTTTAAATTACTCCCCCCACACAAAATTATTTCTATTCTTTATTTTAAATTTCTGAAATTTTTTTAAATATGTTTATAATAACTTTTATTAGAATTTTAAATGGACGATATGCATTTTAAATCGTTAAAATTATGCTTTACAAATTTCTTTAAAATAAAAAGAATCTTTTTAGTAATTTGTTTTTTAAAATATTTTTATTGGAATTCTTAAAATATAAATTCTTATCTATTACACTTACAATATGATTATTTGTGAGCTTAATTAAGTTTCGTTTTTCAATTTATAAAGCATTTATAATTTTTAAGTTATTTCATTCATTCTTGCGGCGACAGGTACCTATCATCATTTCTTTGCGACTAATGCAATGCAATTGATTGAATTTTCATTGTTTTTTTTTTAAATTTTTTAATCTTTATAATTGACTGTAAATATATTTAGCCCTCATAATTCATTAATTATTATAAAGAATCGTCTCAAATTTTCTGCTTTTGTCATTTTATTTAAAAAAAATATTTTTCTGTTGTAATCATAATCTCTGACAATATCATTTAATAATTATTTGCTCGTCATCCAATTGTTTAAGTTGATGTGAAGTCTTCAGATTTCATATTGGGTTTAAAGATTTTATGTTTTATGTGTTTGATTCTTGTAAATTAAAAAAAAAATTTGTGCTTTTAAATTGTTGGATAAATAAATAAATAATACATATCTTCAATTTATCAGGTTTCACATACGGCAGCGTTTACGATTTTGTCATGATATTTCTTAAAATTTAATTCCATGTCTTTTAAATGAATATAATAAAGCTTTGGTGAAATGCTTTAATCAAAATTCATGCTCAGAGAACCATATAATAAAATTTTGTTTGCCCGTTCAGTTTTTATTTTTAAATATTATTAGCTGTTTTCAACACTTGGTACATAAATCTTATTTTTTACCTAAAAATGTAATAAATCAACAATTTTTTTTGTTTGTTTTCTCATTCAATTTCTATTTTGTTGAAACTTGCAACGGCCGTCTAATTTTATATTCATTTTGCCTTTACAATTGCAGCATCAATATCTTCTTTCTTATTACTTTTTAATTATCTCTATTTTTAACCTTTTAAAGCTTGGAATTATAATATTTCATGTCTTAATTTAGGTATGACTATAATTTTCGTTCGTTCAATATTTTCCATTTTTTATTATTTTCTCGAAAAAATATCAAGTGGTTTTTATGTAACTATTCCTGGATGATCACAAGAAATCTAATATTTTCTTACTTCCATAAACAAAATATTCTTTAAATCGCTTTCATTCAAATTTTTTGGTGTATTAAAATGATTTTTGTGGTAAATGCTAATCATTTATTAGAGTTAATCAATGCTTTAAATTTTAAAATACGTTTTGACAAATATTAATTTTTTTTTAATTTTACATCCGCTTTAAATGTTTAATATAATGTTCAATGTTTTTCATTTTTTTCACATTCTCTTGCCTCTTGGCTTTCCATATGTTAGTTTGTATGAGATAAGTTTTGTTTAAGAATTTTTTCATTATACATTAGACAATTATTAGATTTTGAGTATTTCCATAGCAAAAAAATATATATACAATTTTATGAATTATTGTATTTTTTGAAAAAATATTTTTTACAGTTAATTGGTTTTGAAATAAAATAATTTTTAAAAGGCTTATTTTTTCTTTCTTTATTTATAAATGCAGTTTTAATTATGAAGTTATTAAGCAATATAAAATAAATATGACTAAACTTTTCTTGATGAAGCGTTTATTCGATTGTCGTTTGTGAATAATCTTATGTCTTGGTCTTTATATTCATACATACAATGATATTTCAATTTTCTTTAATTAATTTTTTATATTTGTCTTAGATGCCGCTGGCATTAGTTTTATTTTTTACAAAAAAAATATTCATCTTTTTTCGCTTAAATGTGTCTGTCGGTCGTCGAAGTATAAACCTAAAATTACAAGTGCATTACAATAATTTTGATAATTATATAAGAATGTTGAATTATTTAAATAAATTCGGCATTTTTGCTTAAATCAAATGTAAATTTTAAAAATAGAAATAAATATCAATTACTCATCTATTATGCACCATTATCTGATAGTATTCGCACAATTTAACTTTGTTTGAATTTTAATTTATTTTTCTATTATTCAGAAAAAGTTCCTCCATATTTAGTTAATTTTTTTGCCTTTTTATATTGTTTATTTCTCTTTATCTTTTAATAAATTTTTTCCATTTAATCTTGATGTCTGCGTGAATGCTCTACCTCTCGGTTTCTGAAGTCCTCGTTTTAATATGAATTTGTAAAAATTTATTTTTCCCGATATTTCTAATCTTTAAATTCTCCAATTTTAAATTTTTTTGATTTTATATTGTTGGAAAGCTTGTAAATTATTAATGTATAAAAATGTCGTTTTTTTGTGCGTTATTCGCATTTTGATTACTTCGTTTGTGAATTTTATTATAAATAATTTTATGTATTTAAAAATGTAGTCGAAATTCTCGCTTAAATTTGCTCACTTTAAATAGTTATTTCATTTTCAACTATTAGATTTTTGCTTGTAGGGACGATCAAAGTATGACATTCTTTTTTTTTTGTACTGTAATATGCAATAAATTGGGGTATTTAAATATCTAGATTTATTTATTTAATTTTTTTATTAATTTTTTTAGATCTATTAAATTTTAACATATTATATCTAGATTAAATTGGAATAAAAAATTATTCACAATTTTCGTTGTGTAGAAAAATGGATTCTTTTAAGAAGATGATCTAATTTTGTTGTCACTTAATTAGCTTTTTCATAGTTTTCTAAATACTTTTATTAAATGTGGAGTTAAATTTCAAATCATCTGTTCATTTTAATTTGGCCATTTATTTATTTACAGGTTATATTTTTCGGGTTTTGAGAAAATGACCATTTTTTGATTATTCAATATTTTCTTAATAATATATTAATGAGTAATTTTAGTAAAAATTTTGCAAATGTTTTATGTTCGGTATTCCATCAATAAATTATGTAGTGCGTGTTAGCAATCTTTTGAGTTTTGCTTTACATCTGATTTTATCTTGCCAAAACACCTCCTGTTTTCTTTATTGTTATTACTTAAATTTTATTACTGTATGTTTTTAATTAAAACTTTGTTGCTTTCTGATAGCATTTTCATATTACAACAAATAAATTTCTTTTTGGTTAATTATCTTCTTGGACAATGAAGGTGCTGTTCTGGTAAAGGACCTCTGATTCGCTAGAACACTTTAATATTAGTTATGTGATTTGAGAGATGATGGCAAAATTTAAAAACACACAAAAATTTTGAATCATTATTTAAATGTTTTGTACATTTTTCTTTTTTACCCATTTCCATAAAATTGTTTATTTATTTTTTATTTTTGAGTATTTTTAAAAATTTAAATGCTGAGAGTTTCCGCCATTATTTGAAGGAAAAGTGCTTTATTAATTAAATATTTTTGTATTTTTATTTTAAATCGCACAATTCATTTCTGTTTGCTAAAATGGTTTTAATATGTTGATTCAATTAAATAGGATTTCATATCATATATATGTTTTCACATAAGTATTTTATATATGTTTCTCGTTGAATATCATTAGCTACCTTTTTAAATTTAATTGAATAAACCAGTTCTATATATACTAAATATGTTTTATATTCAATTCTTTTTTATTCCTGTATTGTTTTTTTGAATATTTTTCTTTTTTAGTTACTTCATTTTTACCATAACGCGTGATGCTCCCCACTCTCGGTTTTTGGAGTTTTTTGGAAAACCCTGAATTGCCTTAATACTAAAAACCAAATCAGAAATAATTATTTTGGCATAGTTTGGCCGAGATTTTTTTAGTGTTCTGAATCTATTATTTGTTGTTATTTTTGGAACACACCTATCAACATTCACAATAATATTTATTCTTAATGTTAAAGTTTTATATTTTTGTTTATTTAAATAGTTTAAAAAATTTTTAAGTTTTAATAAAAAATTATGGCTAGAATTAAATTGGATTAAATTTATATGATTGTATTTTATGCATTTTTAATTTTTCGTGTTTTAATGCATTTAAATTTTTTCTTATTTATGTTATTATTTTATTTTTTTGCTTGTATTATTTTTGTTTGGCTGATTAAGTATTTAATCGTATTCAAATATTTAATAAAGCTTTATAATTAAATATCAATTATTTCTCTTTCTTGCTCAGTTGTTGAAAATGGATGCTGGTGGGGTTTCTAGATTTTCTTATTCCTTATTGCATTATGAAATTCATATTTTGCGCAAAAAATGTTAAAATTGTTTGACACATGAACCGAATCCAGGCATGCTTCTTTAGTATTATAAATTTCTTTAAAGAATTTGACCATTTTTAAATCATTAATTTAATATATTTTTTACTTCCGTATATTATTCCTTTATTCCATCTTTCTTATATGTAATGTATGAAAGTGTTTTCATCTTTAATTTATTTATTTATTTTTATATTACATAATACATATGAATTTTATAATAATTTTCTAAGTATTTTATTATTATTTTCATTTATTTCTGTTATTAGCCTTTATTTCTTAGTTTGAATTCTTAATTTTAATTAAATACAATAGCAAATATCTTAAACGAGTACATCCAGTTGCTTTTAAATAATTCTATAAACTTTTGTTTATTATTTTAAATTAAAATTGTAAATATTTATTAATTAGCTTTTTTATTCAAATTGTTTTCTAAATACTTATAATAAAAAGAATTTCCTTAAATATTTGGTTATTTTTATTTAATTGTTAACTAATTTAGTCTATTGCTTTAAATTCCTTTTTATTAATATTCAGTCATTTCGGATATTATAAATTCATCCTTTTGTTTTTTGATGCTGCAATATTTTTAATTTTGTTCAATTGGCCTTTTTCACGCATATATTTTTCCATTTTCTATAAACTCTCGATGAAGTGGATCGTAGACTTTTTCTGGCTGAGTCCATGTTATTGGGATGTCCAATAAAATTAAATTTTATTTGTATTTAATGAAATTTTGTATTATTATATATTAATTCACAAGCTAAAACTAATTCATTTATTCTGTTTAGCTTATTTTTTATTTTTAGCGTTGTCAGTGTTTTATTTTATTAATAATATTTAATTTGCATTTTTTTCGTCAAAATTGTTTTTCAAGTTTTTGAATTATGCCTTCTATTTCCATAACCATTCTTTCTAATTTTTCTTGAAAATAATGTTTTATTTTCAATATCAAATTAACAAGATTTTAACATTCATATGTTTATTAAAAGTTTTAATAGAAAATATTTTTTTAATAAATAAAAAATTTCCTTTAGTTTTCACCCAGCAATGAGAAATTGGTTTTAAAATTTTTAATTTTATTCTCTTGTCGTTGTTCATAGGATTTTCATCATACAAGTTGCGTTCTTGAGCTGTCACTAACATTTAAACTAACTTTTTATTTAAACCAAAAATATATATTTGTAGTTTTATTTAATTTATTACTATCTAGTTTACATGTTTACTAGAAATTTCTATTAAAAATCTTTTATATTATCTTGAAATATGTATTTATTTTGTGATTCCAGCTGTTTATATTGATGCTATTATATGAAAGTTGACTGGTGACTGGTTAAATAATTATTTTATATTTTATGTTTAATGTATCTTCAATAACATTTTCAAAAATTAATAGATTCACGTAATTGCTAACAGATAAATCAATTTTACGAATATTTATAAGAAGAAAAAAGCAATATGCGACGCAGCAGCATAAAAATGGAATATAGCATAACACCAAAATGAAGAGCACAATAATCCAGAGCCATTTTTTGGAGCGTTTTCAATGAGTTGTTTTTTTGTAAATTAAAAAATGTAAAATATATTTTGTTTTTATTTTTTATTTTTTTTTTCTTCGATTTTTTGCAGGCAATTCTGCAGATTGCCTTGAAATATAGTATTTATTTCCCATATATTATTTTGTCTTTGTCTATGAATATTTTCAGTATCATTTTATATAAAAAAATTTTCAAATTTTTGACCGGAAAGAAGGAAATATTTTTATATATTCGTTTTAGTTTCTTTTCATATATTCGTGTATCAATTGTTACCATGCTCATAGTTTATTTACTTTTAATACTTATTGTACGTTCCAATTTAATTTCTTTCGTTTGTTATAAAACAATTTCATCTATAGCCACTCGGGTTTAACAAATAATAAATTTTACATGTAGAATTTTTATTTAATTTTTTTAAACTTAGTTTTGAATTGGGTTATTATTTCCGTATTAGTTATTATTAAAAATTAAAAAATTTTACAGCAAGGTTTATAATTTGTTACGGTTCATAGATTTTTGTATTATTAATTTTTGTTTATTTCATTTTTTTTATCATTAAAAATTTTTTGATCAATCCACATGTGTGGAGAATGAAATATTCTTCTACATTCGTTTTAGTTTACGATGTAATTTATTGTTAATATTTCGAAATATCTTAACATATTAATTTTAATTCTAAGCCCCTTTGCTTATCTCAAGAAATAATTTTTATTTTATTTTCCCTTTTTCAAGAAATGCTATAAAATTTATCATTTTTGTATTCTTTATATTTAATTTCAATTATTTTTGCTTATATATTGTGTTTCTTTTCGCTATATTTTGCTAACATGACTATTTTTTAACGATTTTTTACCTTCTTTCA
Organism: Heterodera schachtii; assembly: GCA_023374025.1. Taxonomy (NCBI): domain Eukaryota; kingdom Metazoa; phylum Nematoda; class Chromadorea; order Rhabditida; family Heteroderidae; genus Heterodera; species Heterodera schachtii. The sequence goes on from SIJG01000286.1 coordinate 15,816, forward strand.
ATAAAATATTTTGATTTAACTCTCGCGCAATATTTCCAAAGTTTCTAATCTTCAATCATCTGTCTGAATGATATGCAATCGTTGTTAATCATAAGTTTGCATTTATTTATAATTTTTCATTTTATATTGTTATTAATTTTTGTGAAATTATTTTTTTATAAATTCTCATTATCTAAATAAAATATCTTTTGTTCATATTCATTCAAATATTTTGCTTCAATTCTCGTTTTCAGGGCTCAAACGTCTTTGTTGATCTTCGTGTAATATTAGTTTGTTTTTATTAATATCTATATAATATTTATTTAAAGGTAAATTTTTAATTTATCCTTTTTCAATTAAAGCATTCTTATTAATTTTCAATCGATGTTTCTGGTTTTTGTGTGTGTGGCGGTGGCAACAGTTCAAAAATACACATAATTATTTTCATTTAATCCAAGTCAATGAATTAAATATTATTTCTTTCCAATATCAATTTATGATAAAATATTAAAAGTTTTTATAATTTTGTGACCTTTTTTTCTATTTTGCATATAAAAAAGTTTTCATTAATTATTTCCCTTTTATTTATCATATATTTATTTTGAAGCGTTTGGAAGACAATATAAAATAATTTTCTCAATATCTTGAGCAGCTGACACGAGTAATCACAAAAAAATAATACTTATATAAAATAAAAGAATTATTTTTAATAGTTGTATTCTTAATTTATAGTTGTTCAATTAAATCTAATTTCAAGCAAATCCCGAAGTTCATATCTTTGTGACGATGACAACAATTCAAAAATACACAATAAATTGACTTAAAATATTTTTTAATTTTTGTTAGTTTTTATTTTTCTTTTCATGTTTTTCAACCGACAATGTTTTTATTTGACTATTATTTATTTTGCTTAATAAATTAAAAGTTAATATTATGGCCTCACCATAAGTTGTTTATTTTGCTTAACTTTAAAGTTATAGTTGACCAAACTTAAGTTATATATTTTATCCATTTTCATATCGCAATTATTTTTGAATTTAATAAATCATTATTTTGCTTGTCTTTGTTAGTCAATTAATTTACAATATATGCTTGTAGCATTATATTTATTTCTTGTGTCCGAACAGATTTCGTCAACACCTTAAAATTATGACGAATGAAGAATACAATTTATATATTTCAGCTTTAAAAAATATGTTCACAATTTGCATTAGCGCATACCAAGGAAATTTAAAATAATAAAATTAATTTTGACTAATTTAATCGCATTAGAATTTAATAGTATATAAAAATCGTTGAAATGATTAATGTTTATAAGGAAAATTTATTTTATATGTAAAGTTATATTTTTCAAATAACAAATTCTCGATTCTTTATGGGTTAATTTTTTTTTTTTAGTGAATAATTTTTTTTTAGTAATAAGAAATTTATTTACATTCTTGAACATATTACAATTAGTAAAACGACGTTCGGATAAAAAGGTTTTGTATATTGTTTGAGCTAGCAATATGTTGAACCAAAATTTTATTTTTATTTAATAATTTAATGATTATTTCAAACTAATAATAAAATATTTATCTATTTATAAATTATTTATTCCTCTAAATAGCGCATTTTATAAAATAATAAATAAAGTTGTATTAAAACGTAAACAACAAGAAATTATTTTGGTATGCATTTAATAAATATTAAAAAACCCTTTTTAAAATAAAATGTTAATTTATCCTTTTTCACTTCGAGTTGCTCTATTCATATTATTTTCAAACAATTCTCAATTTGTTTGCTTTGTATGCCGATGCACAGCTTTTGTTTTGTAATTTTAGAAATTTTAACATTTTTCAACCTTGAAAAGCTCTTGTAATTGTCTATCAGAATATAATTTCAAAAAATTTTCCAAATTTTAAAGTGTCAAAATTAAAATCCAATGATCGAGAGTTCAAAGGTTTTAGTTATGTAAACAAACTTTTTAAATGATTTTGGGTAATATTGAAATGAAGAGCTATCAAAAGATTCCAAGTTGTTTAGCTTTATAAAATTTGACTTAGCTTTTAAAATTTACATTCTTAAAATATTTACATTTTATAAAAATATACAATATGCTTCATATTACTCAGTTGATTAGTGTTGTAAGTTGTCAATATATTTATTATATAATTTGTCATTTAATATATATAAATTGATTAGTCTTTACTAATTTAATTTAATTAAGTTTTATGTACCTTGTGTACCATCTGGAATGATAACATTTTTGGTACCAATGTGATATTTTGTTTAATCCATATACACAAAATTTTGCAGTTAAAATATTTTCATATATTAGTTTGTTTCGGTGCAAATTAACGGTAATTTTAATTTTTTAAATTAGATTTTTTTTGCTATTATTTTCCATAAATATAAACCCAATTATCTCGCCAGGAAGAAGTGATATTTTCTTAGTACATGTAATTTTTAGTATAAATTTAATCTTTTGTAAGATTTATTTAAATATTTTCTCTATATCTTCAGCTCATGTGCACAGCTTTGTTTATTTAAGTTTTTCAGACGTGCAGAAGAATAATTTGTCTTTATGTATATAAATATGGATTTAAATTTTCAATTTTCAATTTAATTTTTTATTATTTATCGTGATTTTGATGTTAAGCCTTGAATATGAAAATATTAAACATTTTTATTTTATCAGTTCACTGATATTTATTGTTATTTTCTTTTTATGGTTAATAAAAAATAATTACAGATGGAATTTATCAATAATACTTTTAATGTAATTTATTTATTTTTGATTTCCTTTTTAGAAATCGAATCGTCACAAGGAGTAAGATATTTTAATAAAATATTTTATCGTGCTTTAGATGTTTTTTAATGTATAGTTTTATAGTTTGAAATAATTAATTTAAGTGTTATTATTATATTTTTTATTCTATAATTCATATGAATGTAAAGGAAATATTATAATTATATATAAAATAAAATTTAATCGCTCTGCATTTTTAATAGGCTCCCCTTCGTTAATTATTCCTATATTACTTTTAATTACTAAATTTTAATTTTTGTTGTATTAATTTTAGAAAAGAAGATGATTTTATTATCATAACACTCGTAGCGTATCGTCAAAAACTGGCACTATTTTTCCTAACTTTATTTATTACATAGATTTATTTATTTTTATTTATAAAACATTTTTTCTATGGATGTACAAGTATTATAGTTTCTTTTTCTTAACTATAAATTAATTATACTATAAAAAATAAATATGTTATAATTTTATTTTATTAAACTTTATTTGAAACTGAAGTATATTTAAACAAAAAATGTTTTATTGTGCCTATTTGCTTCTAGATTAGTTGAAAATTGAAATTTTTACAATAATTTGATCTTTTTAATTGTATTGTGTACCATGATTTGGACGTGAATTTATTTTTAAAATTTTACGCATTTATTAAATAATTTGATTTTCTTTTTA
>SIJG01000286.1:21112-35163 GCA_023374025.1 Heterodera schachtii
GCCGCTTGTCGAAGCTGTCGAAGCACGGTCCGTCGAGTGCCAAGGTCGCCACTTGACGCGGATGGGGGAGGGTCCGCGCCGATGTTTTTGCTGCCGCCAATTGCCCAATTTGCCGCCAATTGCCCAAATTTTGCCGCCCAAGAAATGCACAAAATATTCCACAAGTTTATGGCTCAAACTTGGGTAATTAAACCCATGCATAATAAATGTGTGAGAAATACAAAGGGGGGAAAATTGTGACAATGGGGACAAAATGCGAGGGGGAAATGCAAAGGGAAAAATGGCACAAATGGGGGGCACAACGATGGGGTGACACGCGGGGAGGGGGGCACATCACCGGAGAAAATGGGGGGGGGGGGGGGGAAGCGTCCGGGCGAATTTGGTCTCCCGCAAATTCGCTCTTTTCCATCAAATGATCGCCGATTTTCGTCGGCTGTCCGATTTGGTGGTGTGTTGTTTCGTCCGTCGCACTGCCGATGGTCCGATCGGCGTTTTTGCGCTGCCTCGGGCGTCCTTCACGCGGGGAAGGCGCCGCATCCGCTTTTTATCGCTTCTTTTCCCCTAATTCACGTGCCCGCCGTCAGCCGATCCCCTCCCTTCACCCTTTTCGCCCTTCCCTTTTTGCCCTTTCTTTCCTTCATCATTTCCCGTTTTGCCCTCATTTTCTCATCATTCATCCATCCATCACTCCTCGTTCGCAATTTCGTTCACTCCTCACCGTCCTCCCCATTTGTCCGCTCAACGGACATTCGCGGCTGACGTTCAGTCGCGACAGTTATTAAATAGTCTGTTTTTTGTTTGTTTTAATTATGAGATAATAATTTATACAGCCGTGCTGAAGACCCATAAGCATTCTTTCACAGTTCCTCTGGTAGAGATGTTTTTGTTTTGACCTTCCTGAGTTACGCTGGTTTAGAATTGTATTGGCTAGTGCTTCCGCAATGTCACAATAATATTTTATGTTTCATCTGCAGAATAAATAATTTTAGTATTTTTTGAACCAAATAAATTTTAATTGATTTAAGCAGCTTTATCTTTTCTCTAAAAATCATTATGCATTCTCTTAAATTTTTATGCATTGTGATTTGTGATTGCGAAATGCATAAATAATGAGTTTTTTATAGTTTACATTTATCGGATTTTTTGATTGCATTAAGCTTTTTAAAATTATTTTTTTAGTTTTTATTATTTTTTTGTTTTTTTCATAAATTTTTATTTTTATGCCATAATTTTTTCTGCATTTATTATAGAATTAATTTTTAATACTTTTATTAGCATCTTTTTTTGGTTCTTTTATTGATGTTTACAACTCCCATGAGATTTAGTTGCTCAATGGCTCCTTTCACTGCTCCGAATGCTTCTGTTTTAAGTGTTCAAAGCTTTAAAGTTATGTTTTTCCTCTATTAAAATAAATATTTTTAGATTTTAAAACAATTTTTGTAATTATTTTTCAATCCAAAAGTATTAAATTTAATTAAAAATATTTCGAGTATTGGCATCGTTGTTTAAAATATATGCAAAGCTCATGAGTATTTCTTACTTACTCATGGCAATAAATGTGTTTGCTATTTATTATTTTTGATTTATTATTAAATATCTCGCTCCTCTGTCTTCTATTCGTTTGATATTAAATTAATCATTTCAAAAAATGTTTATTTCTTTATTTCATCTATTTTTATTACCATTTATTTATATATTTTTATATTGAGTAATTTTTTAGTGGATAAGTTATGTATAAATCTTAGTTTTTTTTTGCAGTTTATTTCTCTTATCTTTTTTGTTAACATATTTTATTGTAATTGAAATTGAAATGATCAAACATGGAATTATAATTTTTTTTTCTTGTCTTTGTTCTCTCCATTTCTAATTCGTTTACGGCGGGCGGTCAGGTCTTGAAGCGCATTTTAGTTTTTTTAAATTTAATTTCTCATATCGAAAAATTTTATTTCAAATACATTTTTTGTTTATTTTATTTACATGGTGTAGTATAAAAAAATAATAATTTTTGAGGTATACCAATCGTCTTTTCAATGTTCTCACAGTGAAATTATAGCTTTTTGTTTTCTATTTCAACTACTGCATAATTTAATTTTGATTTAAATACAATATAAATTTTTTAAATTTATAGTTTGATTTGCAATGGTTTTTAAAAAACAAGTAAAAGTTAATTTAGAAAATCTGATATTTTTCAATTTTATTATTTGATTAATTATTGCTTTTTTGTTTTTATTAATAAAATTACTTATATAAAAGATTATTTTTAACAGTTGTATTCTTAATTATCTATGCTTTTTAAATTAAAGCTCAAGCAAAGTCTCTGTTATCTTTGTTATCTTTGTTCGGCGTGTCGGTGGGACAATTAAAAAAATACACAATAAATTGACTTCATAAAATTTTATATTTTTTTTACTAATTTTTTATTTTTCTCCATGTTTGGAATCGAAAAACTTTTATTGGCCTACGATTTATTTTTGCGTAATAATAAAGATTTTAATATTATGGCCTCACCATAAGATATAGATTTAGCTTAATTTTTAATAATAGTTGATAAAACTTATTTATAAATTTTTGTTTATTTTCATATGGCAATTATTTTAGAATTTAATAAATCATTATTATTTTTACTTAATTAAATTTAGCGTTTTATAAATAATGCATTCATTACTGCTTTATATATCGGTGACGCTCGAACGTCGCGGCTTTTGGGTTCTTTTTCGTATTGAACAGCTTGAGGCTGATGGGTTTGACGTTTATGTACTCCGAAATAATTTTATTTTAATATATGTTTTATTAAAAATGACACTTTTCGTGCAATTGGTATTGAATGATTTTCAACTGATTTATCTAGGTTCTCCATTTCTAAAAATTTCAATAATTTTTGTTATTAATCAGTATTAAATAAATGTAAATTCAAGATTAAATCGGCGTTAGCTCGATGAAATATCAATTAGATCGTTTTAAATTGAAGTTGTAGAATTTTTAAAATGCTTTTATTATAATTATTAACAAAATCCAATGTTTCACATTTTAAACCTTAACTAAATTGTTTAATTATAATGTTTGATTTTCAGTTTTAACTATCCGTTACTTATTTCATATTCATTTATTTCTAATTTATGTTCTACAATTGAAAAAGAATGCATTATTATTTTGAGTTTTTAATAAAAATCTACATTTTCAGATTTCGTCAGCACCTTATAAAATAAAATTTTGTTTTATGACTAATGAAGAATAAAATTATTGTTTGGTTCAATTTTATAAAATGTTTCACAACTTGCATTAGCGCATATCAAGGAGATTTAAATAATAAAATTAATTTTGACTAATTTAATCGTGTTATAATTGATTTAATAATTTTTATTGAAACAATTCATATCTGTGTACATATTTAACGACGATTTTGTGTTCAAAATAGATTAAAAAGGCATGGCCTAAATAGATCATTTTATGGCATTTTGCTAGTTATTTACGCGTCAAAAAAAATTGAAATTTCAAATAATTATTTTTATTTAAGTGCTATAACTTTATTTACTTTCTTGAACATATTACAATTAGTAAAATGGCGTTTGGGTAAGAAGGTTTTGTATATGGTTTGAGCAAGCAATATGTCGAATTCAATTTATATTTAATAATTGTAATGATTATTTCTTGTCTATTATACATCAAATAATAAAATATTTAACTATTTATATTATTTACACCTCTAAAAAGCATCTTTTTAATAGTAATAATTATAGTTGTATTAAAACCTAAATAATTAGAATAATTATGGAACGCATTTAATAAATATTTAAAAATTTTCATTTTAAGGCAAAATGTTAACTTATACTTTTTTATTCATATTATATTCAAACAATTCGAAATGGTTTTGGTTAATATTGAAATTAAGAGCTATCGAAGATGCCAAGTTTTCTAGCTTTATAAAATTTAACATAGCTTTTAAAATTTACACTCATAAAATATTTACATTTTTATAAAAATATAATAATATGTTTCATATTACTCAGTTGATTAGTTTTGTAACTTGTTTTTGTTTTACAAATTGTAAATAATAGTTCCCGTATATAAATAATATTTTTTAGTCATTTTAGTGTAAATTTTTGATTAAAGATTAAAATTTGTTTAATCTATTAATTATTGGAAAGAATTTATTTGACTTCTAACATCGATATTTTGGAATAGTTTATTAAAATAATTACTTGGCATCGTATCGGCAGGAAATTTTTTGCCTCACTGATGCTTCCGTCTACTAAATCAAGAAATTTATTAATATAATCGTCGTTTTGTATATATAATTTATCTTTATGCATATAAATAACGATTTAATTTTTCAATTTTAAATTAAATTTTTTTATTAATTATCGTGATTATGGTGTTAAGCCTTGAACATGAAGAATATTAAACATTTTTATTTTATCAATCAGAAATTTTTATTTTTCAATGATATTTAATGTTATTTCTTTTCATTCTTAATAAAAAATAATTTTAGATGGAATTTATCAATAATATTTTTATGTTATTTGTTTTTGATTTATTTTTTGGAAATCGAATCGGCACAAGGAGTAAGCTATTTTATTAAAATATTTTATCTTGCTTTAATTGTTCTTTAGTGTATAGTTTTATAGTTTGAAATAATTAGTTTAATTGTTTTAAAAAATTAATTTTTTTATTCTATATTCATATAAATTGTAAAGGGAATATTGTAATATATAAAATAAAATTTAATCGCTTTGCATTTTAATAGTCTCCTCTTTCGTTAATTGTTCCTATATAACTTTTAATTACTAATTTTAATTTTTGTTATATTAATTTTAGAAAAGAAAATGAATTTTATTATCATAACACTCGTAGCGTATCATCAATAATTGACACTATTTTTCCTCAAATTAATTTTTATTACATAGATTTATTTATTTTTATTTATAAAACATTTTCTTTGGATGTACAAGTATTATAGTTTCTTTTTCTTAACTATAAATTAATGATGCTATAAAAAATAAATATGTAATAATTTTATTTTATTAAACTTTATTTGAATCTGAAGTATATTTAAACAAAAATTGTTTTATTGTGCCTATTTGCTTCTAGATTAGTTGAATTGAAATTTTTACAATAATGTGATCTTTATAATTGTATTGTGTACCAGGATTATGACGTGAATTTATTTTTAAAATTTACGCATTTATTAAATAATTTGATTTTAATTTTTCATTTTGGCATCTTTAATTACATTTAAAATTTGTTTTTCATCTTTTTCTTCTTGTGTGCTTTCTTAACCTTTTAAAGTTTTTGTATAAATGTGAATTTTGAGATTAATTTGAATTTCGAGTTTTTGTTCGAATTTGTATCTGCGATTCGAAATTAGGTGAAATAGATGTTAGATTTGGGTTCAACGACCCCGAAAAGCCCTTTTGAGGTCAAAATCTTAAAATAAAAATGTGCCGATTTGTCAGCAATATTCCGATTTTTGAGTAATGACTAGGGAACCGACTTTTAGTGATAAAAAATCCCGAAATAGTTATATAAATGTTTGAAAAATTTTGATTGAAAAAATTGTTAAAATAACAGATTAGAAATTAAAAGAAATTTAGCAAAATGTTCTGCTTTTTTACTCCGAAATTTAATTTCAGACTGAATTTCACGACTTTGTGTTGGACCGAATGCTTCATTGTGCTCATCTCGCAACCTGGCATTAGTGCCACAAACAATTACCTAATTGGCCATGGATGTCCAGCCATTCAGATCCGTTGGCTGATCGCTGCTCAACTAGCTCTCCGCTCTAATTCAAAAAAGTTAAAAAAGAAGACTCATTTTTGGCCAATTATTGTAGGCTTACTTTATTTTTGTGCATATTTCGCCATTTTTAGTGCCTATTTGGAATTTTCGGCAAAACTCAACAAAAATGCAATAAAACCAAAAATTTCCCATAAGAATTGATTTCCATATAATTTATTCCCAAAAATATATTTTTTTTACGCAAAGAATTGCGACAAAATATATATCAATCGATTCCTTCGGTATGTAACTCATGTATCCGAAAGATTTTTTGATGAAAAACAAATTTACCAAAGTTATGGATATTCAAAACCGGTTCAGTCAAAAAATAACAGTAAAATTTGTCAAATTTGAAAAATTGAATTTTGCTTATTGCGCTAAAAACCGCCGCACACTCGACTACGGCGGCCAGTAAGTGGGGCGAGATTACGGGCTACGGAAGAAGTGTGCAACGGGACCGGGAATTTTGGCTATACCGGGACCGGACCTTTTCGGATTGAAAAAACAGGGTATTAAAATTTGGAGATGAGGGATGGGCAAAATTCTCAACATAAAATGGACCATCCCTGGCCTTGCCAGCCATAATTATTTTTACATTTTATAGGTGAACAGCACTAGTACCCAAAATGTTCTTATTTCGAGGATCAAAATCGTAAAATAAAAATGCCCCGATTTGTCAGCAATATTCTGATTTTTTGAGTAATAACCCAATTTTTTGAATAAATTTGTAATTTTTGAAATTATTAAGTTTTTTTGAAAACGCTGCACAAAAAAAGTTATTATAATCGATATTGGGAGGCGAAAAATATAAAATGTTTTGATTGAATAAATTGTTAAAATAAATAATAGATTTGAAATTTGAAAAAATATGAAAAAGGTTCTGCTTTTTTACTCCGAAATCGGTTTTTGGTACTTGATAATTTAATTTTTTGGTAATTTTAGGTCCGATACCGTTTAAACTGAAATTGCACATATGTAGAGGAAAAAAAAAAAATTGGAGAAAAAATTGATTATTATGAAGCAAAATATGAAGATGAATTTGAATTGGAATGTACTGGGAGTCCAAAAGGAAATGAAACGTTTTTGGCATTGAAATAATTAATTTTAGTGATTTTAGGGAAAGAAGTTGGCCCAAGAATTAATATTTTTAATTTCAACCTGAATTTCATGGCTTATTGTTATAGACTAATTGCTTCATTATGCTCATCTCGCAATCTGGCATTAGTGCCACCAACAATGACTTACCTAATTGCCATGGATGTCCAGCCATTCACATATGTTGGCCGATCGCTGATCAACGAGCCCTCCGCGCTAATTCAAAAAAGCTAACAAGAAGACTCATTTTTGGCCAATTAATTTGTTTTTGGCCAATTATTGTAGGGCTTAATTTTTATGCAAATGCCTTAGTTTAATACGCACATTTATGCACGAAACGCGCGTATTTAGCTTTGTTCGGGATGTCTAAGGTGACTTATAATGCCTATTTTTGTGAATTCTAATTATTTATTCGATCTTTTTTTTATAACGATTTTTCCGAGAAATTCTTCTTAGTTTTTTGTAAAGTTTGATAATTTAAATTATATATGTTTATTTTATTGGCTTGCTGAAGGCCCAACAACAGCTTCTACAAATACAACTTATGAACATAAAAATAACTCAATACTTTTTCCATTCGTCAAACCATACATAAGCACTATAGCCATTGCTTTTCGTGATCGTCCAATTTTTCTATCCCCGCCATCTTTAGCTAAATTACTTATTTAAATTTAATTATTCCAAAATTTCTTACTGTAAAAGCAAATTTCCTTAACATGGCTCCGTCCAGTTATGTCTTCAATCATTGAAAAAAATGTGAATAATTGAAGTCTTTGGATTCTAGCAAAAATTCATCGACTAGCATCTCGATTAAGTCCTCGAGTAATTGTGAAGTTATTGCTCCACCGAGGGCACCGATTGTCGCGCTTGTTAAAATATGCGCACTCTTTAGAGTTTTTAGTGTTTTGGCGGCTTGGTAAAGGGTAGCAATTGGGTGGCAATTGCTCACAACAAATAAATTGGTCAGAAAAAGGATTTTTGACAATAATTTCATTTTTAATTAATTAATTAATTTGGTTACACAGTGTTTTTATACTGAAAATCAGTAATAATTGCGTTGTTTGCTCTTTAAAAGGAAAAATATTTTTGTTTTGTCGCACGGAAAAGTTGCGTTGCTAAATTGCCTAAGGCTCTTTAAAAAGGAAAAATATTTTTGTTTTGTCGCTCGTCAATCATTGGAAATCTGGCATGTACGAACAACGCACAAGAAGCCTTTCATTTGGCATTGAGAAGACAATTTGCCAAAGAACATCCCCCTCTATCACGGTAAAAATGTGTCAAGATTTTAATAGAAAAATTTCTTAAAGGCTCATTAATGTCTTAAAAAGCGAAGAAAGAATTGCAACAGATAGATTAAGAGAATATGAAGTTGACAACACACGGGGGATAAATCTTCGACCAAGAGCAAAAAAGTATAGAGAAAATGATGCAGCAATTAAACGAATGGTAATGGTATTCGATGAGATTGAAGAACCGACCGATCAACAGTATTTAGACCATCTTAGAGCTTTACAATATAGACTAGCGGGAAACGACATCGATAATTGGGGCCAATAATTTTTGTGATATCGTAGAAGCTGTTGTTGGGCCTTCAGCAAGCCAATAAAATAAACATATTATAGCTTTATCATCCTATACTTTGCTTTTTTCTCCTTAATTGTGCTTTCTATTTGTTATTTATTAATTTATTGCTGTGAGCTTTCTTATTTGGTGTGTCTACGGAAGGGCCGAAACACACTTAGGTTTTCAAATTTGTAATACGGAAGGGATCGTACTGACGAGGCCCACCCTTCCAGTTAATTTTTTGGCAAAAGTACGGTCCGCAAAAGTACGGTCCGCAATTGTCGTCCGCAAAGGTACGGTCCGCAATTGTCGTCCGCAATTGTCGTCCGCAAAAGTAAGGCCCGCAATTGTCGTCCGCAATTGTCGTCCGCAAAAGTACGGTCCGCAATTGTCGACCGCAATTGTCGTCCGCAATTGTCCGGTCCGCAATTGCCGGTCCGCAATTGTCGTACCGCCGTTAAGACATTATTGAATAAATAATTCTTCACAAATCAATTTTGTCTCAATTTGTTTTATTGATTACGATATTAATATGCAATTATAAATTTTTATAAGTTGATTTCTGTAATTTTAAATAACTGTAATTTTTATAAGTTCTTACGTTAAATATTATGCATTTTTTTATTTTCTATGCATAAGTAATAAGTTTAATATTCTTTTTCAATATTTACCAATATTTCATTATTTAAACAACTTTTATCATATTCATTGTTCACTTGTAGCATAGGTGCTTTAAATATGTTTCAGTGTTTCCTTTTATATAATATTTTTCTGAGGATAATTAAAAAAAAAATTATTTTATCAAGAAAATAAGAAAATAAAATTATTATTTTATTTCCTTTTGTATTCATGATTTGCATTAATCTAGTAAAGAATGTTCAAAATTGAACCAAAAACATAATTAAGTCATAGTCATTTTATGGAATTTTTTTAAATTATTTTTAAACGCTTCATAAAGAAATTTATTGTCAAAAAATTTGATATTCAAAATAATTTGCTTTTATTTTATGTACGTAATAAATCAATATATCCTGTTTAAGTATGTTAGTATTTTAAATAATTTCATTAATTATTTGGATTTTTATTTTATGAGAAAATTATATTATATTCCATATCAATAATTAATTATACTTTGGTTTACATTTAATATTATATTTTCTTATCCAAGGCATAACTTTTTTATAGAATTATTTTATAATTTGATAAATTTTTATTTTTTAAGATTTTTCGCTAGGTATTTTTTATATTTAAAATTTTAAAATTTGGTTGGTGTAATTTTTTTAATTCTGGAAATATATAAATCTTTTATTTTGTGTGAAAATTATCTAGTTTTAATTTATAATTAATTATATTTTATTTTGTATTTTTTACAATTTCTGTTATTTAAATTAAAAGTTTTTATTTAAATATAGTTGTAATACATGTTCTTTAGTTTAAACAATTCCTCTCTTTTCAATTCCCTAGTAAATTGGCGAATTATTCTTTCATTTCATGGACTCTTTAATCAATTATCAATTTATATATGGTTTTTCGCATAACAGCCTATTAAAAAATTTTATATATAACTTTTCATATTTATTGTTTTTAAATAAAACCAAATACTCTAATTGTTTAGAATAAATTTTAATAATGTATATTTGGGGCATCAATTCTTTGGCCTATCAAAAAACATTTTATTTTTGCTAAAAGAATCTCTTGTAGTATCTCTAATTAAATCGTTAGCTGATCCATTATCTGAATAAATTATTTGTTCTTTTCATTAGTAGAGAAAGGTTTTTTTTTGTTTTGACAATATCTACCCAAGATTTTTTAATCATATTTTGATTAATTTAGTATTTAAGCTATTTGAGATATTATTTATTTATGTTTTGCAAATTTTTTATTCATTTGAATTTAAAACATTAATTTTAAATGATAATTTTTTATTGTTATTTTATTTAGATTATTGGTTTTTGCGTTATATTCATTAGTTGTTAAATTATCTCGCTGCTTTTCATTTCATTTCTTTGTTATGAGGCATGTCATATCTTATATTTGGCCTTTGTCTGCTTTAATAATTATTTTACTTTTTCTTATGATAATACGCAAATTATTTTTTATACTTGTTGTTATCAATGAATTATTATTTTCAAACTTCTACCGACACCATAAACAAATCTGCAAAAAAGTAAAAATTGAAAAACGAAAATTGTTTCATTTTAATTGATATTTTGATTTATTTTTTGTCATAATTACATTACAAACAATATTTATTAAATGTTTTTACTCATTGTTCTATCGTAAAAGTCGAGAAATAAATTGTTAAAAAAATATTTTTATATTTTATTTGTTATTGTCAAATAATCATTATGTTTTCACAGAACCGATATTAAATAATTTTGGAATTAAATTATTCTTCGAATTTTATGATTTTTTATTATTTGGCTAATTAATAATAATATATGAAGAATATTTTGTATTAAAATTGCTTTTTTATACTTCACTTGCTATGAAGAATCTCAAAATTTTGAAGTGCAATTCAATTCAATTCCGAATTATATCAAAAAATTAATAATATTACTTTTTAGTTTTAATTATTTTCTAATTGAATGAATTAAATTTTGTCCTTGTAGCATAAATTTAGCTCTTAAGTAAATTAATGTATTTCTTTTTTTTACTCATTTCTTTTCTGACATTTATTTGAAGATTTATCATTTTAAACCAATGATATAAATTTTACATATTAACATTGATTATAAGAAGACGAGAATATATTTATTAATAATTTTATCTAAAAAACATAATTGTGCTTGCAGTAGAAATTTATTATTTTTGCTTCTCCTGCTCCTTATCACCAAATCATCAATTTTTATTTTCTCGGCTTGCCGCCAGCTATATATGTACCGTTTAATTATAGTTGAAAAATTTATTTAATTTTCTAAATGAACTCATTAAAATGCAAGTACTTACAATTATCTAATTGTAACTTTATATTAAATCACACCTTCTTAATTGAATAATTTTCTTCTCTTTTTTTTATTAGTTTAGGTAATTTGATGCTGTATTTAATTGTTTTTTATTAGTATATTTACATAGCATATAGACATTTGCATTTGTGGGATAAATAAATATTTTTGATTCGTCTCATTTTCTCGCTGTCTGGATCCATTGTTCATCTTATCTGTTTAGTGACCTTTTATCCTAATATTAAATAAATTTTACTTTTTATATTACCTATTTTTTTTAACACATTTTTATTAAGATATCAAGATATAATTTGTAGATTTCACGAAAAGTTTTGGTGCATTAATTCGGTTGCTTATAAGTAAAGTTATTTATCTTTTTGAAATTAATTAATTTCATTTTTATTTAGTTATTCTTCATACACAATTATACTGTTTTTTTATGGAGGGTTCAACATGCTGAGAATTATATAATTATATAAATTATAGACCATACACTCAAGCATTGATAGTTTTTTAAATTTTATTCTGAATTTTTATATTCGAATTTTTAAAATAAAATATTTAAATTTAATTAATTTTTCTCATAGCATTAAATTATTTTTCATGATCGCCATTTCAAATTATGTCAAGTATGTTGAAAAGAAATGCGTTTTTGTCATTATTGATGCAATTTAATATTTTAAAAATCATAAGTAAAATTTCTCTTAGCTTTTTTAAATTCTAATTATTTATTCGATCTTTTTTTTTATAATGATTTTTCCGATAAATTCTTCTTAATTTTTTGCAAAAGTTTGATAATTTAAATTATTCTATTTGCCCTTCATAAATTTATGATATGTTAAATAATATTCATATTTAATTTAGGTTCTTTTATATGATCATTGATGTGGCTGTTAATAAAATATAATTCCAATTTTAAAATGTAAATTTTCCTTTGTTTATTAATATTAAGTATTATTAATTTTTTCTCATTAATAAATTATTTTTGTATAAATTCACCTTATTGTATTATGTATATTTATTTATTTTTTCAAATTAATAATATTTTACATTTATTTTCATCCTAAATTTTTTGCTTTTGTTATACATTGATATGAATTAATTTTTGTAGTTTTTGTGCCTTTGTGTGAGGATAATTTGAAATACAAATTGCGTGGCCCTCTTTCCCTTAATTGCTTGACCTATTATTTTTGTTCATTGGTTTTTCTTCATATTTTTGTTATAAAGCTTCAATATTAGATTATTAAAAATTAATAAGATCGGTGTTAATTAGCTTTATCGTTTGGTTTATATGTTCTATTGCTTCATAAAATAGTCTACTATCTAGAACTTCATTATTTGTTTTCATTAATATATTTCCATATTCTCGCTTTGCCTAACCCTATGCTGACATTTTTAAAACGAAATGAAGTTAACTGTTAATATCTTGTTCCATATTTCAATTTTTCGAAGGAATGGTTGTTATTTTTGAATTTTTATTTATATAAATTTTACTCCTAATTTACTGCGAATCTTTTGGAATATAATGGTTTTAAATTTAAAAACACTTTTTCATGCATGGATTAATCATTAATGGTCTTTCATCTGAGTTGTTCAAATTTTGACTGTGTAGAAAGGGAATCTTTTTTGTTAAGAGTTGATAATTTAAAGTTATTTATTTTATACTTACAAAAAAAAGAACTTTTCTTATCTTTAAATAAAATAGTGCATTTTACAGACTGATATGATAATTAAATATTATTAATTATTGCTTTTTTAAATATTTCTACCTGTTATTATCCTTCTTAGATTTAACATATGTTTGCGCTTTTTTCATTTCTTATTTTTTAAAAATTTTTTTGTTGTTCTCAGTTATTTTTTCAGTATCAAATTTTAATTGCATATTTGAGTTAAATGTTAATAAATGATTTATTTAATTCATAAAAGTTTTAGAAATGCCAAACAATTATAATTAATTCATTTTTATGAAAATTAAATTAATGCTAATTTCTTTTTTTTACAAAATTTAATTTTTTTGAATCTAACTCCTTACAAATTCTTGACCTTTAAACAAGCCATTTATCTAACTTTAATTTTAAATAAAATTGAAATTGTTTGTTTTAAAATAGTTGACTTTTTTCCTAATTAGATTTTTTCTATTGATTTCAATTACAAATTTCTATATTAAATTATTATCATTTTTTACAAAGCAACTAACAAATTTTACATTAAATATGACATATAATATTTTTGTTTGTAATTATCTAAATATGACATCTAAGCTTTTTAGCATAAGCGCATTTTAAATTTTTTTTCAACCTTTACTTTTGCTATTTTATTGTTTCTACAAAAAACCAATACTTTCTTAATTCAAGAAGACACAGAAGAGAGAATCAGCTGAAAGCCTTTAACTTATTCATGCGTTTTTATTGTATTCATACAAATCTCATTTTTTAGAATAATTTTTAATAATTTATATCAATAGTTCAGCAAATTAATATTCATTATTTTTATTTTTAATATTTTTTTATTTACTTATCGCGTTTTGAAGGCCTTGTAGAGATGCTACATCTTGGTGCCACATCTCTAAAGATTATTCTCTCAACATTTAAACTTTACTCTTATTTTAGTATTGCAAGCTAAAAGACTGTAGAAAATTAATTTATTTGTTTAAATTTTTATTTATTCCTATCA
>SIJG01000287.1:0-17342 GCA_023374025.1 Heterodera schachtii
TTTTGAGGCCGAATTGAGCATGGTCAAAAGTAGAGACCGGAAATTTCAAATTTGCGGATCCCGCTGCGGGATTGGAAACCAAAATTTTTTGCGGGACGGGATCCCGCGGGATTAATCCCGCAAATCCCGCATTTAAAATTTGCGGGATCCCGCGCGGGATTGCGGGATTTTGAAAAATTCAAAAAATTTCAATTAAATTTCAAAAAATTCCAAAAAACAACAACAAAAATACCTGTCATTTTGAAAAGAAATTTTTAGGGCTATGGGATGCATTTAAAAGGGCTGATGGGTCGACTTAGATTTTTCGAATGGATGATTAGACGGTAAAAAGAGATCGGGAATCAAATCTGTTAATGGTCAATAAATTTGACTATTATTTGCTTTTCAAAATCGCTTTTTTCCGGCGCAATTTTTTCAAAAAACTAGAAACAAAGGGGTCCGGCGGTGCCGCCGTCGGAAATTTTTTTGAAAATTTTGTCGATGTTTTAACTGATTTTGTCCAAAAAATGACAAAAAGGCGTACTTTTTGACTCATTTCTACAGGATTAATAAGTAAACGCCGATCCGGCGGTGCCGATAGGCGCCGCCGGGAAATTTTTTTTTTCAAATTCTAGATGAAATTTGAGATGAAAAATGGATTTAATTTGATTGAATTTATTATAAAATTCAAAAATTTTGGCATTCTGTCCTTAAAAATTTCAAAAAATCAATAAAATCCCGCAGAATCCCGCACAAAAAGTCAAATTTGCGGATCCCGCTGCGGGATTGGAACTCAAAATTCTTTGCGGGACGGGATCCCGCGGGATTAATCCCGCAAATCCCGCATTTTCCAAAAAATGCGGGATTGCGGACTGGGATCCCGCAAAATCCCGCGCGGGATCCCGTCCCGCGCCGGTCTCTAGTCAAAAGATAGGAGAATGTCCATCCAAACGTCCGCTACAATTCCAACTGAAACATAAGAAAATTGGGTAAATGGAAAATTTGTAATTTTTCAAAAAATTCCTTACCATCCATGGACGGTAAAAAAGAAAAAAAGCGGCAATAAATATTTTTATAGATAATTATTGGCGTTCTGTTGAATTTACTTTTTATCTTCTTTTCCTCTCATTTTGGCGTACTATTTTCATGTCTCTAACATATGAAAAACACATTAAATGCATTGGCGTTTTGTTTTTTACGCCATGATTTATTGCCATTTTTTTTTCATTTTTTACCGTCCATGCATCGATTCATTTTGGAGGCTCAATTAGCACAATTTTCCTTTTTTCAATTGATCAATCTAATTCAGTTTATCCGCTCAATCAATTTTTAATTAGGTTACGGAGAATCCAGGAAAAATACATGAAAAAGAAAGCACTGTAAATTAAGTATTTCCCAGGCCTTTACCTATTTTTGGCCAGCAGATCATTTCGCTGACCCACAAAATATCTAGGCCACGAAATGTCCACAAGAGTAAAAACCCACGAAATGTCCAGAAAAAAGTAAATTTTATAAAAGTCGGGAAAATATGTTCACCGACTCCGAAATCCCTAAAATAGACTTATAGACTTATTTTCCGAATTTTATAAACTTTAATTATTTTTTTTTTTTGGACATTTCGTTGCCTGGACATTTTGTGGGGGCGCCGATCATTTTAATCTCACCCATCCGTTTTCAAATCTCTCACTTTTATTAGAGTCTATAAAAACGTCGAAAAGATTTTCTGGATGCAGAATAGCGCAAAAATGAACAGACGGTAAGGAATTTTTTGAAAAATTAAATTTTTGTTTACCCATTTTCCATGTATTTCAGTTGGATTTGTAGCGACGTTTGGATGGACATTCTCCCATCTTTTGAACGTGTTGAACTTGGTCTCAAAATGGCATTGCGGTACTAGTGCAGTTGGTACGTCACAAATATTTTTTTTTTTGTTTAAGTCGTATAAAAAATATTTTAAGGGTTTTCGAGGGCGCTGATTATGAATTCGACCTCTATTTCGACCAATTCTGAATCCCGAACTCAAATTCGAACAATTGGTCGAAAAGTCAAAAATTCTTTAAAAAATGTTTTTTACCATAAAGAAACTAATTTTTCATGGACAAATAGTTTTATGTCGATCGCGGATTTGTACCCATGCGAAAATTAGTTGCTCTATATTTTTGATTATATTTATTTGGTAAAAACATTTTTTTGAGAATTTTTGACTTTTCGACCAAATGTTCGAATTTGAGTTCGGGACTCAGAATTGGTCGAAATGGAGGTCGGATTCATAATCAGCGCCCTGAAAACCCTTAAAATATTTTTTATACGACTTTAAACAAAAAAAAATATTTGTGGCGTACCAACTGCACTAGTACCGGCATTGCTTTCCGACCGTTTCGACATTTTTGTGGACAAACATTTTGATGGAAAAACGACGGAATTGACAATTTGGAGAATTATCAGAATTGACAAAGGCGAAGGACCAAAACCGAAAGTGTCTGTACGGATCGATGACAAATGGGTGACATTTCCGATGCCGGACCGTCCATTGCCAAACAAAATTCGTTTTCGTTTCCTTCAGATTAAGTAATTTTGAACTTTTTTGTTTATATGTATAAAGCATTTTGTTTTTCTTCAGTTACATTGACCATTCCGTCATTGAATTTCTCAATGCCAACAAACACATTTGGGACAGAATGGGCACCAAATTGGAGTTGCTTTTTGCAAATGTCCAGCCAATTTGGGATGTTTTTGTTCACGAAATTTGGCCAATCTTTGCGGCAAACGTTCGCCATTTGTACTTTCTTAATAGCGCTTATTTGGACAATTTGCGTCGCCACATTTCACCGACAATTCTCACTGATCTTGATCATCTGAATTCGATCGATTCATATGCTCTATTCCCCGATGGAATTGCTGAAGATGGGCCAAATGCAACTGCTGGCCAAGCATTGTCCAAATGGCTTCACACTCCGAGCAATGATGGACAACCGAAGCGATTGTATCGCAATGGTTATGTGGGATCACTGAATCTCGAATGGGTCAACAGCTTCAAAGAGGTCGTCTCGCCAGAATTTTCGTCAATTTGTTTTTGTTTTACCATTTTTTTGTTTAGGCATTTCGCTGTGCCACCACTTCTGTCAGTTACACAATTCAACTTTATTTTTGTGTGGAAACAATGCCAATTGAGCCATTTGAATTGCTGAACGAACGGACGAAAGAAAAGCTGACATTGAAACAGAATATCGAAGAAGACAATTTGGTTAATTGGCTGTTGCAACGATGCCCAATTGGAGAGACGGCGACGGCGCCAGTTAAGTGGAAAAACCGCGAAAATTCAGGTGCAAATTTGAACTACCTATATCAGATTTGAACTGCGGTATGATTATTCGGGTGCCAATTTGAACAAAATCCTATTTAATTTGTGGGATGGAAAGCGTTGCATTGGGTGAGCGGCAACAGCAATGTTTTGATTTTCTCGTAAATTTAAAATAATTTAGGCCATTGTCACCGCCAGCGGAAGAAGAGAAAGAAAAAGCGGATCAAAGCAACAAAAATGTCATCTGAAGTGTACGGAAATGATTAATCAATTAATTAATTAGATATGAGAAATGATCGATCTCGCCAATAGGAAACGGATTTGATGCCATCATTTTCTCTTAGAAATGCTTTTGTTGATTTTTTCGTTCGAATAAATTTTACGTTGCTTTTTGAGTCGTTTTTGCAGCGCGCTTTTTAGAAAAAATTTTCTGGAACAGGGGGTCCAGCGGTGCCGATAGACACCGCCAGGAAAATTTTATCAATTTATTAACTGATTTTGTCCAAAAAATGACCAAATATCGCACTTTTGGACGCAATTTCTACCGAGTTAATAAGTAAAAGCCGGTCCGGCGGTGCCGACAGGCTCCGTCGGGAAATTTTTTGCAAATTCTAGATGAAAATTAAGAGAAAAATGGCTTTAATTTGGGGTCAATAGCAGTTCGTACAATGTTTCAATTTTGTGTTTCGTACAATAAATAAGATAATAATTCATTCAAGCTTTTTCGGAGAAATTGATCGCTTCAACTGAACTTGGCCAATAAAGCGACAAACTTTAAATTTACATAACATTTTATTCCGCTCCCCAATCTTTTTTTAGTCAGAAAGGGATTAGCCTGTCATTCTTTTTACTAAATAAGAATGTTTTTTGTATGAATCCGCAATTGAAACATTGTACGAAAGTCCATCGTATGAATTGTTTTTTGTACGAAACTCCATTGTACGAACTGCCTATTGTACGAACTGCCATGACCCCCAATGAAAAGCTGATACTGATAATGGATGGACAAATTTTTTGGCTGCTGAAGCGATGCCAATTGGGGAGAAGGCGACGGTTCAGTGGGAAGACAGCGAAAATTTGGATGCCAATTTGAACAATGTGTTTTTTAATTTGCGTGGCTTCAACAATTCGATTGGGTAAGTGTAAGCCAAGTGAAATTGCTAAATTTTGCTTTTCACCGAAAAGAAAATGACGCGAGGCCGCGAAGCGGCCGAGCCAGTCGATTTTATCATTCATATTCTATAACACAATCGTACTGCCTAGCGGGGGATGCGCCGAAGGCGCATCCCCCGCTAGTTAATTATAATTGATGAAGTGATCGATCTTATCAATAGGAAACTGATTTGATGCTCTCTTTTCTCCGAAATCATTTTGTTGGTTCTTTCGTTCGAATAAAACGTACATTTAAATATCAATTGAAAACTTTTATAATTAATAAAAAATTAAAATCAAGTGAATGCCAATTGAACCATTTGAATTGGTGAATGGACGGACGAAAGAAAAGATGACACTGAAACTGAGCAAAGAATTAGTGTATAATTGGCTGTTGCAACGGTGCCCAATTGGGGAGACGGCGACGGCGCCAGTTAAATGGGAAGACCGCGAAAATTCGTGTGCCAATGCCAATTTGAACAGGATCAGATTTGATCTGTGGAGTTTCAGTGAAACCATTGGGTGAGCAGCAACAGCATTTGATTTTTGTCGAAAAATAAAAACAATTAATTAATTTTAGGCCATTGTCGCCACCAGCGGAAGAAGAAAAAGAAGATGAAGCGGATCAAAGCAACAAAAAACTCGTCTGAAGTGTACGGAAATGAATGAATTATTTAATTATATTTGATGAAATATATTAATTATCAATGAAACGATTATCTAGAAAATTTGGAAATCCAATAAGTAGTTAAGGGTGTTGCCCCCCCCCGCTTAGAAAAAATTAAAAATTCACTAGGGTAGTAAATAAGTAGGGTTGTGATATTTAGTGGCGAAAAATCTCGAAATAGGTATGTAGTTATTCTTGAAAATAGCAAATTTTAAATTTTATCGCATGAGAGTCGATACGCATTTACCGGCACACGTATGCCCATTCGCAAAGCCCACGGGTTCCGACTATTGAATGGGTGCCACGCATTTATCGGTAGCTGCTACTGCACAGGCAACAGATCCTGTTTTCCCGAATGCCACGCATGCGCCTTAGCGAAGCCTTTGTTCGCCAAGCCCTCGGGTTCCAACTGCGGCTCGGGCGCCACAAATGTTCCGGTAGCTGCTGCTGCACGAACATCCAGCCACCCACCTTTCGTGAGCTGCTACTGCACTAACAACCGCGACGGTTCACACCTCATAATTATAAAACTCGAAGGGCTAGGGCGCGGCCTGCCTAAACTCCCCGTGCATGCCCTCGGAGCGGCTTTTATTGAATTTATTAATTGCACAATCCGTGACAAATGTCAAATGTGTGCACCAAATGGTTGGGGAGTTTTCCGGGTTTGAATCACTCCGGTTTGGACTCCCAACCAGCCTCCGGTTCTTTTCCAGAATTGTGTCAAATATATTTAATATTTATTTAAATGGTTAAGTCGGGAATTAACAGTCAGAAATGGATGAGTGAGAAAGGGGTCCGAGATCCGAGTCATTTAGTCCGAGAGTCATCCTATCTCGAGTCTCTCTTCAGTCCGTCAGTCAGTCAGTCCAAGTGGGGAAGTTAACAGAGCTTTTATAGGCACAGTGAGGGGATGGGAGAGAAGACAAAAATAATCTTATCAGTCGGCATATGTTAAGGATCAAAGAGAAGGAAAAGAAGGCTATACAATATTTAGGAAAATTACATAAGAAATGGCTGGGTCAAGATAGAGACGGGAGTAAATGCGAAATTAGTGAGATCAAAGTACACAAAATAAAATGATTTGAATTCCAAAACAAAGTGTTAACGGCGAACACTGCATTAATTATCAATGAAACGATTGTTTAATGAAATTGGAAATACAGCAATTAAGGTTTTCCAGTCCTCCCCCCCCCCCCAACTTAAAAAAATTCAAAATTAAAATTCACTAGGGTAATAAGCAGGGTAGCCAAATCTGAGATTTAAGAGTATCAGCAGAACGACATTTCCCCATTATTTAATGTGTACGGCCATAATTCTTGGCCAGCAGACCTTTTTAATCTCCTCCATCCCTTTCAAATTGGTCAATTTTTATGTTTTTACCAACAAAAATGGCCGAAATGCTTATTGGTCCAGCAGTTGAGTCCATTAAATAATATTGTGCCGCGGTTGTGTGAATTTGTGCGCTTTTATTGTTGATTTTCTTTTAAATTTTGCTGCTTAAACGAGAAAGTGTCGAAAATTACAAAATTCTATTTTTTTTATGGGTATATAAGACGTCAAACAGACTTTTTCATTCATAATACCGCAACAATGAATCGAAGGTAAGGAATTTCATTTTCATTTACCCATGCTATTTTTTTACGAATTTCAGCTGGATTTGTAGCGACGTTTGGATGGACATTCTGCCATCATTTGACCATACCGAACTCGGACTCAAAATGGCATTGCTTTCCAACCGTTTCGATGTTTTGGTGGACAAACATTTTGATGGAAAAACGGAATTGACAATTTGGAGACGTATCAGAATTGACAAGGACAAAGGACCAAAAGCGAAAGTGTTTGTGGAGATCGATGGCTATTTTGTGGCATTTCCATTTCCCGACCATCCGTGGCCCAACAAAATCCGCTTTAAGGACCTTCGGATTGAGTAATTTCAAAAACTATACAGAAACCAATTAATCTTCTTCAATTTTTCCCCTTTTCAGCTACATTGACCATTCTGTGCTCACATTTCTCCGTTCAAACAAGCCAATTTGGGACAGAAATGGCACCAATTTGGCGTTGGAAGTGTATTCATACGAAAGAAATGTCCGGCCGATTTGGAATGCTTTTGTCCCTGAAATTTGGCCAACTTTTGCTTCTAATATTCGCCAGTTGGGCTTTACCAGTGGCGATGATTTGGACAATTTGCGTCGCCGCACTTCGCCAACAATTCTCACTGATCTTGATCAATTGCATTCAATCAATTCCGGTCGTCTATTACCCGACGTGATCGCTGACGATGGGCCAAATGCAACTGCTGGCCAAGTTTTGTCCAAATGGTTGCATACACCGAGCAAAAATGGACAACCGAAGCGATTGCATCGTAATCTTTATGTGGGTCCACCAAATCTCGAATGGATCAACAACTTCAAGGAGGTCGTCTCGCCAGAATTTTCGTCAAATTGTTTTTGTTTTTACCAATTTGTAGACATTTCGCCGTGCCACCACTTCTGTCAGTTACACAATTCAACTTTATTTTTACGCGACAACAATGCAAATTGAACAATTTGAATTGGTGAACGAAGTAACGAATGAGAAGGTGACACTGAAACAGAATATCGAATTAGTGTATAATTGGCTGTTGAAACGGTGCCCAATTGGGGAGACGGCGAAGGCGGCACTTAATTGGGAAGACCGCGAAAATTCGTGTGCCAATGCCAATTTGAACAGTATCAGTTTTGATCTGTGGAATTTCGATAAATCCATTGGGTGAGCAGCAAAACAGCAATTTTTGATTTTTGTTGAAAGTAAAAACAATTAATTAATTTTAGGCCATTGTCGCCACCAGCGGAAGAAAAAAAAGAAGAAAAGAAGCGGATAAAAGCAACGAAAATGTCGTCTGATTAAGTGTACGGATGAATAATTAAATTAATTGTATTTGAGAAATGATCGATCTCAATTTGTTGTGCTTGTTTTTCTCTCTGAAATTCCTTTGTTAATTATTTCCTTTCAATTATATAAACCATTTATATTTGAAAGCCCATTTAATATTACTGTACGACCATGACTGTATTGCATTTTTTTAAACATTTGGTTTTGTTAAAGTCCATGTGCTCTTTGCACTTTGTGTGTCGTGGTGGTGGTGGTGGTCGCCGCTGTCGCGGGCGGGCGGCCGGCGTACGCGCCCGCTAAATGTTCAATTGATCCGCCGACTACCGAAAAACGGCGTCAGCGGGACGAGGGAAGGCGTCCATTTTTAAAAAATTAATCAATGGCACAGATTAGGTAAAGATAAAAAATTTTCCGTGAAAATATTATAGAAATAGTGAGTAAAACAGAGAAATGGGTTGGTTGCTGATTTGTTAGTGAACGCCGGGGGCGACAGAGATAAAAGGGAAGGGAACAACCAACAGCGATGGATGGTGTGGTGATTCGGTGGGGGTCGACTGGGCGCCGGCCAACTGGGCGCCAGCCTGGTTTTTGGAGCATAACTCTTTTCATAGATGTCCAATTGAATAAATTTAATGGCATTCGATAGCCCTATGTATTCTCTATTAGCATGCAAAAAATCGAAAAATTTCATTAAGTTTCAGAAAAGTTATGGCCAAAAATTTTCGGAAAACCCAGTTTGTCTAGTTTTTTTGGCCATAATTTTTCTGAAACTTAATGAAATTTTTCGATTTTTTGCATGCTAATAGAGAATACATAGGGCTATCGAATGCTCTTAAATTTATCCAATTCGGACAACTATGAAAAGAGTTATGCTCCAACAACCAGGCTGGCGCCCAGTTGGCCGGCGCCCAGTCGTCCCGGTCCGTGGTGATTGGGAATCGGCATTCCTACGGCCCAATTTCGATGGCCCAAAAACAATTCGATAATCGACATACCCACATATCCCTGGTACATAGTAAATTACTAATTATCCCCCCCCCCCGCTCTCCGGGTTAATTACCCTCCCTTCGGCACCTTATCTCATACATATGTTCGTATTTAATGAACAATAATTGATTAATAATGCATCATGGACCATTTCATCGCCACACATTGGTTTAGGGGGGGGGGGGGGGTGGATGTTTTTGTACATTGACCCCACTTCATATGAATGTAACAAAAAATAAATTATTACTATTTTTGGGAGTTCTTTGTCAAAATTGGCGGAGTTTCTGCGGGTTTATCAACCACCAATCAATCATTTGCTCCATCTAACTAAAAAAAAATAATTAAGGAAGCTCTGGCTTTGTTTTTGTTTTTTTTACATACAGTCATGGTCAAATGTTTAATTTTGTTTTTTCTTCATTTCAACTTAAATTTCAATTAAATTCTAAATGTATGGTGGTATTTTGTAGCATTTTTTATGGGCTTTCGAATGGTATAAATCAATACTCAAAAGAATGTTGTGCATAAACACTATACTTTGCAAAACGAATTGTGCTCAAATTTTGACTGGTCAAAAGTTTATTTACACCCCAAAAAAATCAATATTCTATAGGCCAAAAATTCTGAAAAAATTCCTGCTTTGCTAACTTTTGATGATGATCAAAAAAGTCTTTTACGCCATCTTGATCAGATCACTCCTTCATGATGATTCAAAAACCCAAAAATGGCTTGAAATCGGGAAAATTTTCGAAAAAAATTCCTAGGGGGTTGGGAAAAATTTTTTGGAAATTTTGAGTAGGCCTATGAGAAAGAGCACAAAATTCTCTACAAAATGCAAATGATCGCATGTCTCTACGACTTATGCCCGTTGAGGTATGGGCACTTCAATTTCGGTGTCTACAAAAAGTACTGTATTTCTTCAGAAAATAGTGCATTTTACAGTAGAAATGAACATCATCAAAATTGAAGTGCCCATACCTCAGCGAGTATAATTCGTGAACCAACCATCCAAAGACAATTTTATAGAGAATTTTGTGCTCTTTCTCATAGGCCTACTCAAAATTTCCAGAAAATTTTTCCCAACCCCCTAGGAATTTTTTTTCGAAAATTTTCCCGATTTCAAGCCATTTTTGGGTTTTTTGATCACCATGAAGGAGTGATCTGATCAAGATGGCGTAAAAGACTTTTTGATCATCATCAAAAGTTAGCATGGCAGGAATTTTTTCAGAACTTTTGGCCTACAGAATATTGATTTTTTGGGGTGTAAATAAACTTTTGACCAGTCAAAATTTGAGCACAATTCGTTTAGCAAAGTATAGTGTTTATGCACAACATTCTTTTGAGTATTGATTTATACCATTCGAAAGCCCATAAAAATGCTACAAAATACCACCATACATTTAGAATTTAATTGAAATTTAAGTTGAAATGAAGAAAAAACAAAATAAAATGGGGTGTAGTAGTGCTGCTCGAGACCGAAAATTTCCCGAGACTCGAGACCGAGACCGAGACTCGACCCCGAGACCGAGACTCGACCCCGAGACTCGAGACCGAGACCCAAAACCCCGAGACCGAGACCAAAAAAACCCGAGACTTTTTTCAAAAATTTTTTCTTACACACTTAAAAATCGAAAAAATCAATCTTTTGAGGTTTTTTCTCAAAAATTTTTGCTTTTTTCATTATTTAAGCTAACCATACATTTTTCCTTTTCATATGATTGACTTTTTTACACCATTTTTTGTGGTGCTCTTTTTCGAAAGAATTTTTCGGGAACAGGGGTCCGGCGGTGCCGATAGGCGCCGCCGGGAAAATTTTTTTTTAATTTTACTGCAATTTGTTAACGGATTTTGTCCAAAAAATGACCAAATTATGCGACTTTGAGCTACTTTTTTTAAATAAAAGTAAGAGTTTTGGGTGCCGGCGGTGCCGTTAGGCGCCGCCGGAGAAAATTTTAAAATTTTTAGTGCACTTTGTTAATAGATTTAGTCCAAAAATTGTTAAAATTATGTTTGAACTCCCATCGAAAAAACATTAATTTTGAAAAATGAGAAGAAAAAATAACACTTGGAGGGGATCTGATCCAACGAAAAAATAAGGAACGAAACCAAGAACACAGCCCACTGGACCACGCATATATTAACAAATTTGAACAAAAAAAGTCCTAAAATTTATAAAAATATAAGTTTACCAAAATCCAATCATAGGGGTGTAAAAAAGTCTCGGTCTCGAGTCTCGAAAGTCTCGAAGACCGAGACCGAGACTGAAAACCCGAGACCGAGACTCGAGACCGAGACCAAAAAAAACCGAGACTTTTCTCGAGTCGAGAGTCTGCAGCACTAGGGTGTAGATAAACATTTGACCATGACTGTACCCATAAAAAAACACAAAAATAGAATTTTGTAATTTTCGACACTTTCTCGTTTTAAGCAGCAAAATTTAAAAAGAAAATCAACAATAAAAGCGCACAAATTCACACAACCGCGGCACAATATTATTTAATGGACTCAACTGCTGGACCAATAAGCATTTCGGCCATTTTTGTTGGTAAAAACATAAAAATTGACCAATTTGAAAGGGATGGAGGAGATTAAAAAGGTCTGCTGGCCAAGAATTATGGCCGTACACATTAAATAATGGGGAAATGTCGTTCTGCTGATACTCTTAAATCTCAGATTTGGCTACCCTGCTTATTACCCTAGTGAATTTTAATTTTGAATTTTTTTAAGTTGGGGGGGGGGGGAGGACTGAAAAACCTTAATTGCTGTATTTCCAAATTCATTAAACAATCGTTTCATTGATAATTAATAAATTCAATAAACTAAATGTTTTTTATAATTGGAACGAAAAAATCAAACAAAAGCATTTCAGAAGAGAGAAAATAAGCACAACAAATTTTAATTATTACAAACACCCATATTTTTGTCGCTTCGGCTCACCACGGAAGAAACTGCAAATTGTCAAATCCAATGGAAATCCATTGCCAATCCCTCGAAATCCGTTGCCGAACAAAGTCATCGGATTCCGAGGCATTCAGATCCTGTATGATTGATTAAATTGAATTTGATTTATGACCATCACATTTTCAGCTACATCGATCAAAATGTTATCGCATTTCTCCGCCGTTTTCACCGTATTTTTGCCATTTGTGCCATCGATTTGATCATTGTCACTGAAAATGTTCGCATTCCGGAGTTTGTTGTGCTCAACATTTGGCCAATGCTCCATGATACCATTCATGTGATGGGCTTGAACACTGTCATTTTTCGCCATTTTCGTCAATTGGCTCCGTCATTTCTCAGCGATTGTCCATCACTTCGCTATATCTCTTTCAATGATGCCATTCTCCCCGCTTTTCCGCCCAATGCATCGGATGGCCAAGCGGTGGCTAATCTGATCAACGATGTGATTGGGGAGCAATTGATACTGGAACAATATGACACCGATGAATTTTGTCTCACGCGTTATCCAATTGGATGGGATGAGCGAAAATGGGAAGATGTGATGGATGAATTATTGAATGATGATCCACAGAATCCAATTCGTTTTTTGATCAGAGACGACAGATTCGACGACGGGTGAACAATTTTTAAAATTTCATTTTGGTTGGACTCGTAAAATGCCATTGGACCCCTAAAAATTGAATGTCTTGCAAAAATGCAATTAAATCATTCATCGTTTTTCAGTCTTCTCCTCGACGCCGTTTCTCCCGGGTCGAGTGGTCAGCAGCAGAAATGAAGTAATTAATCATTAATTGATGCGATTAAATGACCGAAATTATGTTGTCACTGTGCAATTTCAATATTGTATTGTATATAATTTGTTTGTATGTATTTGACTTTTGCTTGGTCACAAATTCGTCCATTTCCATTGTATTGATTTTGAAAAAATTTAGTCCAAAGTCCGACCCGGGCATTCATTTATTTTTCCATTTCTTCTGCTCCAGTTTTTTCAGTTGCTTTTAGTGACTATAAAAATTAAGATTTTCTTTTTTAAAAAGGCATTTTTTAAATAATTATTCCTTCAGTATTTGTCATCAATCATAATTTTTAGGGGTTTCAGGGTTGTGAAAACCGGCTAATGGCATCCATTTTGAAGCAATCCGGCTCCCAAACACGGATTGGAACAAAAAGCCAAAAATTCAAATTTTATACACTTTTCGAATTTTGTTCGAGTTCTGGTTCGGATTCGAATTGGGCCAAAAGCAATGTCAGAATTGTGTTTCCCGACTTGACAACTTGGAGAACAATCGAAATTCGCAAGGGCATTGGAATGCCAAAACTGTTTGTCGAAGACAAATCTGAGGGATTTCCGATGCCAAACCGTCCGCTGCCCATCAAAATTCGCTTCCGGCATTTTGATATTTAGTAATTCTTTCATTCGGCTCGAATCATTTTAGGGCAAATGTAAAAGTGTGTGTTCCTTTAAATTTCCTTTTTTCAGTTACATTGATCACTCCGTCATCTCATTTCTTCATTCCAACCAACAATTTTTTAACAGAGCCACCAAATTGGATTTGGTTGTGTGGTTATCCAAAATTTCCGGATCCCGTCTCTTAAAAAGCAGTCAAACCAAATTTATTCGGATTTCGTAAACCAACACATAATTTTAAAATTTTATGGCATACACTGTGTAACATTAGAATAGACGCACCCCGTTTTTTGTGAGTTTGACCACTTCCCATGAACCAATCGAGCTGAAATTTTAACTGTACGTGGCAATTCTGAAAATATTAAGATTCTAAAAGTGACAAGACGAAGTGAAAACTGAAAAAAATTTTACGAATTTTTTTTCAAAATTGGGGTGTAACATTAGAATAGACGCACTTTTTCAGAAGGCTGTAACTTTTTCAGTTGAGCATTAAAAAATCTGAAAAAATTCATTTAAGCTTAGTTTTTTGTACTGATCAAAAAAGTCATTTGCAACAAATTGATCAGATCACTCCTTTATGGTGATCTGAAAATCATAAAATGGCTTGAAACCCGGTAAATTTTATAAAAAAATCCCTAGGGGGTTGGGAAAAATTTTTCGTGAAAAACCATTAAGGCCATCTGAAAGAGAACAAAATTCTCTACAAAATGGCCTCTGGATGAGGGCTCTACGCCGCGTCTCCGCTGAGGCGCGTTTGGTTAAATACCGACTATCCAAAAAATGACCCAATTCAAGCCATTTTTCCTTCATTTTGAGACATCCATATTTAACCAAACGCGCCTCAGCGGAGACGCGGCGTAGAGCCCTCATCCAGAGGCCATTTTGTAGAGAATTTTGTTCTCTTTCAGATGGCCTTAATGGTTTTTCACGAAAAATTTTTCCCAACCCCCTAGGGATTTTTTTATTTTCATTGTAATTTCTTTTTTAATGCCAGTATTTGCTCTTTTCTTGCATTTATAAAATCCCGAGACTTTTATCTTTCGCTTGGTACCAAGAACATGGGTATTGAACAAGTAAGAAAAAAGTTATGGCCTAAGAAACTTGGTATGGTCATTCATGGGACGCATAATATGACATGGGACGCATAAAACCGACTAGAACCCAATTATTTAAGTATTAATCATTTTGTGACAGCAATCAATTGGAAAACGGCCAAAGTGTACTAATTGGACAACAATAATGAAGCGACGGTCAGGAATTTTTTGAAAACTAAAAAATTTTCATTAACCCTAAAAAATTTGCCATGTTTCAGTTGGCTTTGTAGCGACGTTTGGATGGACATTTTCCCTTTGTTTGACCGTCCCCAACTCGGACTCAAAATGGCATTGCTTTCCGACCGTTTCGACTTTTTAGTGGACAAACATTTCGATGGAAAAAGCGAATTTACGCTTTGGAATGACATTACAATTCAAAAGGACTTGGAGGACGAGCAAATTGGAACAAAAGCAAAACTATTTGTGCAAATCAAGGACAAATTTGTTGAATTTCCGATGCCTTATCATTCGCTGCCAAATTTTCGTTTTCGCCTCCTTCAGATTGAGTAATTTTAAATTTTTTTTTTGTTTTGGTATATTAAGGCATTTTTATATTTCTTCAGGTACATTGACTATTCCGTGATCACCTTTCTCCGTGCCAACAAGCAAATTTGGGACAGATATGGCACCAATTTGAAGTTGGCTGTGCTTTCGGATGTTCAACAAATTTGGGATGTTTTGGCCAGTGAAATTTGGCCAATTCTTGCGACAAGCATTCGTCATTTGGGCATTCTTAATGCCGATGATTTGGACAATTTGCGCCGTCACATTTCGCCAACATTTCTCACTGATCTTGACCAATTAATTTCAATCGATTCTCGTGCTCTATTCCCCGATGTGATCACTGATGATGGGCCAAGTGCAACTGCTGGCCAAGCTTTGTCCAAATGGCTTCACACTCCAACAAAAAATGGCCAACCGAAGCGATTGCATCGCAATGATTTTTCGGTTCACTGAATCTCGAATGGGTCAACAATTTTAAAGAGGTGTCCCGCCATAATTTTGTTAAATTGTTTTTGTTTAACCATTTTTTTCTTTAGACATTTCGCTGTGCCACCACTTCTGTCAGTTACAAAATTCAACTTTATTTTTGTGTGGAAACAATGCCAATACCAACAGAACAATTTGAATTGGTGAACGAAGTGACCCAAGAAAAGTTGACACTGAAACTGAGCGAGGAATTAGAATATAATTGCCTGTATAATTGGCTGTTGCAACGGTGCCCAATTGGGGAGACGGCAATGGCGCCAGTTAAATGGAAAGACTGCGAAAATTCGAGTGCCAATTTGAACAATATCCGATTTGATTTGTGGGTTGGAAATGATTTCATTGGGTGAGCAGCAACAACAGCAATTTTTGATTTTCGGAAAAATGAAAATAATTAATTAATTTTAGGCCATTATCGCAACCAGCGGAAGAAGAAAAAGAAGAAGATGAAGCGGATCAAAGCAACGGAAATAAATAATTAATTAATTATATTTGAGAAATGATCTATCTTATTTTTGTTGTGCTTTTTTCTCAGAATTTCCTTTGTTAATTCATTCATTAATTATATAAACCATTTTTCTTTATTTTTTTTTGTGGGCAATTTCTTTAGTATCAATTGAAACAATTGTCTAGAGATTCGTTTATAGTAACCCCGAAAAGTCCACCACAAATAATCACTCATTCTGCTGATCAAATGGGCCCTGCTGGAGTCGTTCAAATAAAAGGAACGGCGCCTCATTTTGCCGAATTCGTAAGCGGCAAAATGTGCTAATTACCGCTCCATTATACGCTAATATTTTTCGTATAAAATGCCCTTTTTTTCTTCTTTTCCTCCTCATTCCATTCTCTCATTCATTCTTAACAACGCAATCGCTTCGGTTGTCCGTCTTTTCTCGGCGTGTGCAACCATTTGGACAACGCTTGGCCAGCAGAACAAGTTGCATTTGGCTGCCCATCAAGATCACTAATGACATCAATTAGGCCGGGGTAGACAAGACCAGAATTGATTGAATTAATGTTTAGATCGGAGAGAATTGTTGGCGATGTGAGATGAAGCAAAGCGTCCAAATGAGCATCAACGGAAAAAGACAAATTGTGAATTTTAGTCGTCGTAAAAATGGGCCGGATTTCACGGACAATGACATCCCAAGTCGACAGGATAACGTTTTTATGTGACCACACATTCAAATCAAATTTAGTACCATTTCTGTCCCAAATGTGTTTGTTGGAACGGAGAAATGTGATCACAGAATGGTCAATGTAGCTGAAATGGGAAGAAACTGAAGAAGACGACAGACCAACTCGATTTTCATTTAATTAATTACACTCAATTAGTGAAATCGACGATTGTTAGTACTTAGTACATTTTAAGGGCCCCGTGCGACAATTCTGAACAGATTTATAGGCCGAGGATTACTGTTCGTGTTTCCAAATCCAACAGGGACATTCACTCAATTCTACAATTTATCCTTTTTTTGCGCATGGGCCTTCGGGGCAAGGCTTTTGTAATTGGTGTGGAATTTTTAAAAGATTTGAGTAGATAGAGCGGGACTTGGTACTGAAAAAGAGGGGACAACTGAGTACCTAAGTCCCGGTTTTGACCGTGACCGGGATTAGTCCCGGTGTCATAATTAAGGAATGACCTCATTTTATTTTTGAATTAATGATATTTGGCATTTTGTTTTTTTTGTTTGTGATCCTCAATTTTTGTTGCTTTTGTTTCTCAGACTTTAAATTGGTAATTGCCGACTAAAAATAATAAGGCTTTTATTCTGTGTGCTTTAATTGTGTGTAAGCGCTGAACTGTTCGACGTGCTGCTGAGTAATTTTAATTGTTTGTACGTGGCGCTCCTGCTAAAAGGTGTGGTCGACGCGGGTTTTATACGGGGAATTGTAGAAGTAGGAAAGTCTACAAAATCTTCAACTACTGCGGCG
>SIJG01000287.1:18109-35338 GCA_023374025.1 Heterodera schachtii
CGCGGATTGCCTGCGCGAGAAGCACCGCTTGGCTTGTCGATTTGGACGGAGAAGCAATTTTAGTGCCATTTGTTTGCGCACCCATAGAATTTGCCATTTATTTATCTAATGGGAAAACAAATTTTAAAATTGTAGAACGTTTTCATATACATTATCGATTTGTATACTCAAAAGCATTCTCGATTTATTCCAAAAATTCGAATATAATAAGACAGAAAAATAACAATCACTATCTAAACTGCAGAAATACCCAACGGAGTTACTACCTTTTTTGACATTTTAGTTTAGGTACCTTGGTGGTGACAATGAAAAAGCCATAGGAGGACCGGACCCTAATGGTTTGCAATTTTTTTAAATTTTGGTCAATTACAAAATTTTTTTTAAATATTCAAAAAAATGAAAGAGTTCCCCCAGCTTTTTTTCAAAGAAAAAATACAATTAAACTGCAAATTGTCTTTTTTGAATTAAGAAATGTCCACTCAAAAATCAACAAAAAAAGTAACGCTGGAGGGCCGAACTCGACTCCCGCAGAGAGTGCAGGTCAACTCGAATTTGCATAAATTAAAGTCAACGTGGAGATTTTCTTTCTTTTAAGGAACTCGTGATCGACATTGGCAATGCAATGACGAGCATCCAACAAACTTCGGGTCGGCTTTTACATTTTTTTACGATTGGCTTTATCCGAATTTCCCTTTGGCAGGTTCTACGGATTTACTGATCACATCGATTCGAAATTTCACTTCCGTTGATGGAATAATGGCAAATTCTGAACAAAATCTCGTCAAAATTCAAAATCAAATGGACCGAATTGAGACTCAAACGAATGGCGCTGAGCAAAACCTTAAAAATGTTTGACATTTTTCTGTTTTTGGCAATGGCAGTTTTGTGGTTTCTTCGAAAATTTAAGAAACACATTTTCTAGGCTAAATATGCTGACCACGAATCTAAGCACAGATTTTGCAAAATCATAAATTTGGTTTATGACTTTTTCATCAAATATTTGCTTTTTTCCAAAATTTTATAAAGTTACTCGGGCGTAAAAAAGCCATATTCATATGTTGAGCCAACAATGAGCTTTCGAATGAGCTATTGAATGTCTGTAGAAATCAAATTTTTAGTTTTTTACGATTTTTTAATATTTATCTATTAATCGCTTATGAGAGGGTCTGGGTTCGAGCCCGCTTGGCTGCAGTTTATTTCTTTATGAAACTTGATGAAAAAAACGAATTCCGAAGTTCCCGGGACCCAACTAAAATTACCAAAAATTTCACTTTTGTCAATTGTTCTCTTATTTTCGTCATTTCTTTCATTTAGGTTTCTTCAGTGAATGATTTTTTTGATGCTTTGGAGCAAAGTGCGTATTGTACAAATTTTGACGACCAAAAAAATTGAGGATGAAAAGAATGAAGAGAAGAGGGAGCACGAATAGCAGAAGAATTTCAAAAATGATGATAACCAATTGTGTGCATTCGTTTTTCAGTGATTTGTGACACTTAACAAAAATAAGGCAAATGTGTTCTTGATCCGGAAAAATTGAAGAATACTACCAATTTTGATTTTGCATACAAATTATATACCATTCGATTCGTCTCGACGAGAGAAATCAAATGATACCATTTTTCGCTGCGCGCCCTCAGAAATGGATTCCTGTCAATTATACGGGGGGCGGAAGTTTGGGCACCGGGAAGTTTGGGCACCAGGAAGTTTGGGCACCCAAAATTTGGGCACCGGGAAGTTTGGGCACCAAATTAAGGATTTAAAAAATAAAATATTTTTATTTTATATAATTGCAACCATCTAATTTAAAAGTATAGAAAATTTAATAAAGTTAAGGATATAAAGTTTTTTTAACGAATATTCACTCGATTAAGCATGCTTATTTTGCTGAACTCATTACCATTCATTCTATATCAATGCCATACATATGTATTATTTATATAGGTCTGTTCAAGACTTAAAATTTTATTAGTTTAAATATAAATAGAATTAGACGGGTCTCTTGTTATTTCGGACCCAACTAAGCCGGTATTCAGGTCTAAGTCCAAACAGAAACAAGTACACGTTTAACTCTACGTTTAAACAACCGTAAGAATTGACTCAATAATAAGATTGCTAGGTTTACATACATAAATTTTTTAATTTTCAAGAACATATAATTTTTAAGCAGAAGGGATCTTAAAATTTACTAAATTTTAATGATTTATATAACATTTTATATATTTATTTTGTTTTATTTTTGAAATCCCTCACTCTAGTGCCCAAACTTCCCGGTGCCCAAATTTCTGGTGCCCAAACTTCCCGGTGCCCAAACTTCATGTCGCCAATTATACACCTTGTGGAATCGACTGATCAATTTTTTATTGCATTTTACGGCTTTTGACGGTTCAGTCCCAAAGCCATTTTGACAATTCTGTCCTAGGTCTGTAACTCTGTTCAGAATTGTCGCCGCGCCCTAAAAATGGTACCATTCGATTTCTCTCATCGAGTCGAATCGAATGGTATATAATTTGTATGCAAAATCAAAATTGGTAGTATTCTTCAATTTTACCCTTGATCCTTATCGTAAAGTTGATCAGAATTCGCTAAAATCCATTTTAAGCAAGTCAAAATTTGAATGGCTGCTCCCTCCATTCGTCTCATCACTAGGGAGTCCAAAAATATGGATATAAAATCGCGAAATATGGCCATAAAATATGGACCAAAAATCGCAAAATATGGACATAAAATGGCAAAAATATGGACATAAATTTTCAAAATTGAGGGTAATTTTTCAAAATTTCTTCAAATTCCTAAATGTATTGTAAAACTTTCTAAAATGGATAAATATGGTATTAAAAATCATTTGAAAGAAAAAAATACGTTAAAGGCAAAATTTACTAATTTTTAGCGATGAATCAACCTGAAATGCAAAATTTTGGCTTTTTTGCTTATTTTGACATAAATTTACCAATTTAAAAAACATATAAATTTAATCAATATTTTCGACAAAATTTAGCTAAAAAATGACTTTCGGAAAATTTTCCGGTCTTTAAGGGTCAAAATCCAAATGTTTGGCATCGACTCAGCACCAAAATTGGTTTCTAACCAACCCACATTCATTTCTCTGTATTTTTTACTGATAAAACCCCCAAAAAACCAATTTTAAATGGATCGTTGTCATCATTTGGCACTTTTCGACTTATTTTTTGAAGATAGCAGAAGCATCGACCGACAAGTGGACGCAGCAAGTTGAGCTCGGAATTTCGTTGCTGGCAAAAATGAATGTGAATGAAGAAGTAGGGGATGAAAATTGTAAAAATTCCTCGCCTTTATATACACATTAGTTTTTGTTGGCGACAAAGAGACAAAAAATTATGTATAAATAGAGCGAAATTTTCGCTAATTTTCATTCCCATCCATTCGTCATTTATTTATTTTCGTCTCTTCGACTCTCTCCCTGATAATGCCTTCAAAAATGACTTCATTTTGTGCATTTCTTTTTTACATTTACCCTTAAACCTGGATTTTAATTTTATAAAATTCTAACGATTCATTGAATTTTAGCTAATATGTGTTGGCCCTCAGAGAATTCTGCTTCCACGGAGAATGTTACGACAGTGCGCGTGGCTCTGAACAGTCCAAATGTCGCCGCCGGAGCGCCAAGTGTCACGAAAGCTGCAACTGCAAATGTCGCCGCCGGAACGCCAATTGTCACGAAAGCTGCAACTGCAAATGTCGCCGCCGGAACGCCAATTGTCACGAAAGCTGCAACTGCAAATGTCGCCGCCGGTACGCCAATTGTCATCACAAACAGTGCAACTCCAAATGTCGCGGGTGCGACTCCTGATGCAGCTCCGACGACTGCCACGCGCACGGCAAACGCAAATCGTGCGAGTATGTTCTGCTGTTTAAATGAGTGTTTTAAACTCATTTCTCAATTTTTAAGGAGATGTGCGCCGCGCAGCTGATGATCTGCGACT
Source organism: Heterodera schachtii (assembly GCA_023374025.1). NCBI lineage: Eukaryota > Metazoa > Nematoda > Chromadorea > Rhabditida > Heteroderidae > Heterodera > Heterodera schachtii. The sequence continues at coordinate 22,069 of SIJG01000287.1, forward strand.
CCGTTTGGCCCGTGAGATGCAAGAGCGATTGGCTGAGAATCTGCGCAACGTACTTCATGTTGTGGTTCCGCTCATCCTGCTCGCTTTGTTTTTGGACTTCGTCGCTAAGTAGCTCTGATGACAATTGACGACGGACAAGCCCCAATTATGTATATTGTTGTATATTGTATATTAATGTATTCGAAATTGATGTACACTGATCATCTTTTGTATCTGTAATCACATATTTACTTGCTGATTTCCAATGTCATAAAAGTTTGCCAAACGAAAGCTTGAAGTTTTTGTAGAACAAAACTCTGAGATAAGACAATATTTATGATTTTTGGATGTCTACTCTTACAAAAAAGTCCGCACGAAAATGCCATGGTCACTAAGTTCCACATCCTTGGCATATTTTTTTCGGTATTATTATCTGTGTGGAGATTTCACATAAATTTTTTATGGAATAAACTTGTTTTAGGGGTTTTCAGAGTCGGGAAACTCAATTCTGGTATCAATTTCGGTCCATTCGAACCATGAACAACCCAAATTTCGGAAAAGGTGTAGAATTGTGGTCCCGACGGAAAATAAACTTAAAATTTTTCTTTTTTCTGGTATGAAAAATGTGCTGATTACGAACCTGAGCTCAGATTTTCTAAAATCATTGATTTTACTTGATTTTTTTCAAAATTTTTAAAATTTTCTTCTCAAATTATCTTTTTCAAGGACATTAAATCAAGGACCGTTTCAAATTTAAAAATTAAAGTGCCCATTTCGAGGACCCTTGCCATTCAAGGACGAATGGGAGACCTCACATACTACCTATTTTCCAGCAAGTACATATTTGGTAATATAAGTAGTCCCTCCTGTCTATTTTTCGAAATTTTTTTCCTATGTTACGGACTAATTATGCGCATGTTTTGGGGTGGGATTTTCACTAGAAAAGAATGAATCACTTCCATTTATGATAGGCGCAACACAGCAAACATACAATAAATACACATCAGTGATCAAAAAAGAACAATACATTGATATGAACATTAATCACGCAAATATAAAATAGACAGGTTTATGTACATTATCTCTGTTATTCGTCTGCCGCGCCCGTTCTCCTGTTCTTCAAGTCCGAGCTTCAGATTGGCATTGGCACAGCTATCTCTCCGCCACCCTCACCAACAAATGTGTCCCCCCATTAGGGCCAACTTTCGGTAAAATTCACCATTTTTGTTTTGCATTCCCCGACGAAGGCACCCAATTTTGTGCCCTCGTTTATAAATTATTAATTTCTAATCCTTTTTTTTTGCTTTTAAATCATGGTAATATTGTTTTCGATCATTAAAATCCCTTTCCCCTTAATTAAAAATCATTTTCTGTCGCTCCAATTCCGTCCGTTTCTAATGAATTGCCCCCCCCCCCCCCCCTCCACCCTAACTTTTTCTCATGGCAAAATGCCTTCCCTCCCCTCACACAATGGTTTTGTCCCTTTTTCGTGTTCGGCATTTCTCACTTTTGACCTTATCTTCCACCCTCGCTTTTGTCTGTCTGTCTCTTTTTGTGCCACCCTCACATTCATTCATTTTCCCGCTGTGTTTAATCATCGCTTTTCGTTCGGCATTTTCATCGGCACCATCTGCTGCCGTTTCTGCTGCTGTGCTAATTGTTTTCCAACTTTTCTCCTCCCTCCGTTCCGTTGGTTTACGATTTGTATTATTCACCTCCCCCTCACATTCCAAGAATTTTTCAATGTTTCTCAGCTGTTCCATTCGGCACGGCATTTCTGCTGGCCAATTGCTAATTGAAGTTTTGCAGCATGCACAACGAATTCCCCGCCCCCCCCCCCCTGACTCCACCCTCACACATTTGGCAAACAATTCCTGTTGTTTGGTTGGTTGGCACTGCTTCTGCTGCTATTTGATAATTGCTTTCCAATCCCCCCCCCCCCCCCCCCCCCCCCCCCTCCTCCCACTGTCTGTTCACCGCCGCCCCATTTTTTTCTGTATTCTCCAATCTGCTGGGTTCGACCTGGACCTCTCTACTGGACTCAGGACTGCTTTTTACCGAGTCCCCAGGTCCATGTCTAGCCCATTAACGGCAACCTGGATTTCAATTAATTAATTTTTACAAACATTGTTTGTTGCATTTTAAATAAATTTCAAAAAATCTAGGTCTAGACCCTGGATCCAAGCATGACAAGCTGAATTTACCTGAATTTTTGTCCCAGTAATAGCCCCATTTTTTTCTGTATTCTCCAATCTGCTGGGTTCGACCTGGACCTCTCTACTGGACTCAGGCCTGTTTTTTACTGGGTCCAAGGCCCAGGCCACTTTAAGGTAACCTGGATTGTAATTAATTCATATTTCAAACCTTTGTCAACCTTTTAAAATAAATTCCAAAAAATCCTGGTACACGCCTGGGACCCAGTAGGCCATGACAAGCTGAGTTTTCCTTAATTTTCAATTCTAACTGGAACCCCTGTCCTCCATTGTCCAGGCTTTGTTCAAAGTGTCGAATTCTGTTCCAATCCCTCCCTCTTTTGTTCTCCTTTTGTCCCCTCCCTTTTGTTTTGTCTTCCTCCACCCTCTTCTCCACTTCCTTCTCCATTTTGTTGCTGCTTCACCTGCTGTGTGGCACTTTTCGTGCTGATGGAATGCTTTTTATGCAGCGCCATTTAACACAAACAAATTTCTTTTGCTGCCCAACTTTTCTCCCCCCCCCATCACTTTTTTATTTTTTTTCTTCGTATCCATGGGAAACAGCAAAAGCAATTCCATCGCCCGGGGGGAGGGCAAAGTGCGAAAAGCCAACACATCCTCAAAAACCAGAAGATGAAGATGAGGAACATGAGTGGTGATTATGGCACAACTCGTAATACACGCAAATGGCCATCATTTCCATGGGAAACTTTTTAAACCGTTAAATTGAAAAACTAATTTTGGCACAAAAAATATAGGCAACATTTTGAAATATTTTTAAGCTTTCCCACCCTTTCCCCATAAGAAATGGCATTTATTCTTTCTAATTAAGGCATTTAACTCTATCTAATTCTTTCATTTTCGTCCACAATCCCAATTTTTTCAAATTTTACTCCCAAATTTCCGCAGGTATTTCCGTGCCGCGCCATCTTCCCGCTTCTCGTCGTGACACTTCGCTTGGCATTTCGGCACCGCTCAACGGCACTTTTTCCCACGCAGAAGTGTCAAATCGTGTCGGATTGTGCAAAAGCGCACGCACTCCCAAACTTTCATCTCAAATGAAGTCCTTCTCGTTGGACTGTGCCGACATTATGCCGGCATCGCCGCCCGTACAGTCAAAAAATGGAGGAATACGGCACAACTATTACAGTAAGTTTAGCATGCAATACTGTAATTGTTCTAAAAAAGAATCCAACCGACACTTTGGCATTTCCATTTGTGCTCCCGGTAATTTATTTAATTTCCTATCCAATGAATAAATTTCTGAAATTAAAAATGTTTGATTTTAAGTGCATAAGCCGCCAATTCGTTCTGCACGGGCGGCGTTTGTGAGCAGCGGTGGCGGTGAACAAATGCCAACAATTGTCCCTGGCCAATTTGAGAGGAGGGAAAAGCGGACTGAGTCCGCTTGCGGAGGAGCCGGTGCCAATGGTTCGGCTGTTGTTGTTAGCGCTGGCCCGGCGGGACTGAGACGGCAGCGCCGTCTTCCGTCCGTCCCCACGCAAACAAAGGAAAACGCGCAAACGGCGCCCAGCGAACAGCCGCCGATTCAGCACACAGCAAAATGTGCATTTAAAATCAAAGATGCAAATTGAACAGTTTGATGTCGTTTAGTAATCAACTGCATGCCGCAACTGTTGCACATTGTCACCCACGAGTACGCTTCGTCCGAATGCGCACTTCGCCCGGGCGACCGTTTGGTGGTGGTGGACAACGGGGACCCGGACTGGAAGCACGGGTTCAAGGTGGTCAAACAACAACCAAAAAAGGGGACAACAATTATGGTGTAAATGCCCAATTTCATTCAGCTCAATGACCGGCTGGAGCAGCTAATCACTTTTCCCAGCAGTTGTGTCGCTTCATATAAAGCTGAGGAACAGCCGATGCGATTGTTGCAAAGCTGCAATTTGTCCGATCAAAAACTGCGCTTGTACAGGGATCAGGTGGGAAAAACACTTTTTTGAAGATTATTTCAATTAATTGTCCATTTGTCGGCTAGCTATTTGTTTGACAATAAAAGTCATGTTCAAACATTCGAATAATAATTCCTCTCTGAAATGGTGTCATGACAACTCGTACTAAAGGCAACTCGTACAATTGTTTAGGTTAGGCCTAGGCTTTTGGTTTATGCTTAGGCCTAAGCTTTAGGCTAGGCCTAGGCTTAAGCTAGGCTTGTTTTGTAAATATAAGTTGATTTTTGTATGAGTTCACTTTGTAAAACAGTGTACAAGTTGCCATTTAACCCTTTGAAATTCATTCGAGAATCTCGAATTATCATTTGCCCAATTTTCAGGTTGTTTTTGCCTAGCCCGACTCATTGAGCAAAGACGGCAAAGTGATGGTTAGAAATTTACACGACAAATTTGCCAAATGTCCGCTCCAATTCCTTTCATTGGCTTGAACTTTGTTTAAATTCCATCGAAGTTGAAAATTCATTATTTATTTATTTTTTTGTGTGTTCTGCCGCTTCTCATAATTCCATTCCTCTTAATTAGGTGATAATTGTCCATTAATTACACTCTCTCTATTGTAAATAATTAATACCAATTAGTTCCTCCTCTATGACGGGTATTTATTTATTCGTTTGCTATTGTTTCAATTGAATTCAAAAATGCGTTCCTAAATACTTTGTATTCACTGATGATCATATTTGATTGATAACTATTATTTTAAATAAAATACGCATAAACATTTTAAATACAAAGTCATTATTTTTTAATTTTAAAAATTAAATGAGCCTTGTCTTTTTTTCGTAATTAGTTTTTAAATTTTACCCTCTCTCACTCATTAATTGCTAAATACTGGTTAAAAAGAGAACTATTTGTGTTTTTTGTATAATTAAAATTTTGCGACATAATTTATATTTTTGGAAATGCTATGTTATACTACGATAGTCAATGTGTTCAGTAATTAGCATGTAATTAATAATTTAATGCTCTTATCCATTTTAAGCAATTTTATTCTAATTGCATTTTATTTTTTTATTAATTTCCCTATAGTTTTATTCACTTTTTGTACATTAAAAAACGGATTCTGATCAGATAAAAATATTCATCAAATCGCATTTGGCGGGTGGAATGAATTAATGAATGAATGAGTCATTTGATAGGGAAAAGCAAAAACAAATTTGCTTTTAGTCATTTGATTCGCTTTTGAAAAGTAATTTTTGAAAAATATTTTATGTTAATTTTATTTTTGCAAATTTAGGGTGGTTTATTTGAGTGATGCGAATAATAATTATTTCAATACAAAATACAATGCCTTGGACCAATGCTTTAAGAGAGAATCAGACCAAATGAAAATTAATTCATTTTGTTAAAATTCAAAATAATCGGAAAATGCAATAAAGGGTTTGTTTTTTATTTATTTAATTTTTTCCTTTGGAATGGTCCCAGAAAAGCAATTCCGAGTCCAAAACATAGCAGGGGTAATTAAGACAAAACAGAAGAGGAAAATTTTGGGGAACGTCGACTGCACAGACCCTTTGGCATTCGTGATCCCCGACAAATTGCGGCTGAAAAACGGAGAGGACATTGTGCTCTACGACAGTCGCACTGTCAGAATTGGAGAAAAGGACGTGGTGCTTGTGTTTGGAAGTGAACGGGTAAGAGCATCAAGGATCGAAAGCGGAGAATTTAAATTTTAACTTTTTAGACTTTAGACATTTTGAGCAAAAACAATGCCACATGGCACTTGGACGGGACTTTCAAGGCGGCCCCAGCCAATTGGGAGCAATGCTTTGTTGTGGGCGCATCTGTCAACCACCGGATGTGCATTGGAGTCTGGGGGCTTCTGCCCGGGAAACACCGACGCTACTACGAGGAAGTGCTTAATTTTCTCCGTAGCCGAATTTCAACGGCCTCGCCTAGAAAAGGTGAAAACTAACACATAAATTTATCTGAGAATTTTTGTTTCTTTTAGTCATTTGCGACTTCGAGAAAGCGGAAATGAATGCCGTGTCAGCAGTTTTCCCCACCACAAACATCCTTTGCTGTATGTTCCATTTCGGACAAAATCTCTACCGCAAAATGAAAGGACTTCATCTCGTCCAAATTTACGGGGAACAGTCACCGCGTGGTGAAGCGGTCCGCAACTCTTTCAGGTAAAACAATTCAAAAATTGAACTGACTTCATGTTTTCAGAAATGTCCTATCTTTGCCATTGTTGCCACCAACTTACGTCAGACGAGCATTCATTGTCATTGTCGGCACCGCCCCTATGGAGATGGAACAGTTTCTCCTCTACTTTGCGAGGACGTACATCGGAATGACGCAGCAACAGCTGCTTGACGGTGACAATACGTTTGGAGTTCGTCCTGGTGGTCTTTCTCCATTTTCGTGTCCGTTTTTTCATTTTGTTTTATTTTTCTTTAACTTGCTTTTAAGCGTTTGCTGGGACATCATTTTCTTCTATTGAATCCAACCACGCATACTCACGGCAGCCCTTACAATTTGGCATCGACTCGCCCGCCCCCTCAACACTATCATGGCCGTCAACAGTGGAGCAAAACTCGCCGTTGGTGCAGTACTCATTGAGTTCATCGTCAACGACGACATTGCAACCAGGCACAGCAAAATTCACAAAATTGTTGATTTAAACAATTTTAAGTCCGTCCTTGGGAAGAACCCGTCGTCCGTCGCGCACTATTTCCAATTCCATATTGGAACGTGCATTCACATGCGGCTTCCGCCCTCGCAAGGACCAACAATGGCCTTGAAGCAACGCACCTCCATTTCTCTGTATATTTTCGTTTATGAAACCTCCAAAAACCCCATTTTAGAAGGGTCTTTGTCATCACCCGGCCCTTTCCGACTTTATTTATGAAGTCAGCAGAAGTATCGACAAGCAAGTGGACGCTGCTAGATCAGCTCGAAACTTCGTGCACAAAAGACACAAACGCTACGTGTTGCAGGACGCAGTCATCATGCGAATTTTGGCGGATGCAACATACAACAACGACGCCGAAATTCGTGAGCTTATGACCGCCCTTGGCCTGCAGGTTGAAGGACACGCAGGAAAACTAAAGGAATATGAAAATTTGGAAGATTCGACCATGCATACCCCCTAAAATTGTTGATTTTTTTTTATGTTTGTTATTTTATGTGATTATGATAAATTCTTATGAACTTCATATTCTGAAGCCTTAGAATTATGTAATTTTAGGATTTTTCGAAAATTTTTATTGGGGGACATTTTGACTGATTTTAGCTTGGGGGACATTTCGACGCTTGGACATTATGACGCTTGGACATTATGATGCTTGGACATTTCGACGCTTGGACATTATGACCTTGGACATTTTGACAGCGCGCCAAATAATTAGGACAAATGGCCAAATTTAATTGAAAAGGTACAAATTTGAACTCAGCCATTTGGAATTTGTCTTCGAATTTGGAAACAAACAAAATTTGGTGACCGTTTTGAAGGACAATAATGGTAAAAGCAATTTAAAAACAAAAATATAAAATATTTCCGCAAAATTAAAAAAAAATGCAGGAAATGTCATCAATTTTCTGAACGATGATGAAAATGCAATTGGAAAAGAGTACATGGCACGAAAAACGGACAAAGCCATCCTTCTGAGCAACTATTTGGGCTTTTGGATGCTCGGCCTGGACATTTTGCCAATGCTTAACCGCGAAACGATGCATTTGCACGCGTTCAGAGACTGCGGATGCGAAATGCACGCATGGGTAGGAAAAGCATAGGAAAAGCGGGGGGGGGGGGCAAAGAATGAACGATTGAATGAATGTTTGGCAAAGTGTTAATGGCACAAACAATTAAATTTTGTGACTTTTTGAAATTAGCAATTCAAAATTAGGTTTTTGCCTATTTTTTCCGAGCTCCCAATGACCTAAAATGCACGAAAAAAAAAGTTTTTTGGTGGTGGTTAAGCTACTTTTCGAGTTTAACTATTTTGCATTATGCTCAATATTAACAAAAATGTAATAAAAACGAAAATACACCCTTTAGAAATTAAAAATTTTCTCAAAAATTTATTCCTAAAATTTTTATTTATCTTTTTGACAAGGATTTTTGATTTTAAATAATTTATCTCAATACTTTTGGCTTAATTTTGTTACTTTTTTGAATAAATTTTGTCATTTTACACCCCCTAAATTTGGTGCTTTTTAGTGCCTATATTTTGTGGGTTTTTAAAGCACAAAGCCTACCTATTTTGGAAATTTCTAGAGCCTAAAATATAAGCCCTAATTAAAATGAACAATTTTTCAACTAAATGCTTTAAAAAAAAATTAAAAAATAATTCCTGAGTCACCAAAAGAAGAATGAGTCTGGGGATGGCATTTTTACAATAATTTTTCCACTTTTCCGTCCATTTAAAGTTCCTCCATCCCACTGAAAATCCGGATAAAGCGAGCAAAGCGAGTTTCGCCGACGCTTTGCCACGAATTCCCAAGAATTGTCTGATTGCAGCTAACAATTCGCAGCTTACCATTGACGGAACACCTGAAATTGGCAAAATGTTGCGAGTTCAATTCCGAATTAGCGAAGAACCAAAGGAATTGTCGGTTCGGTTGCTCAACAAAAAGGGCGAATTTGTCATGGAAATTGCCATGACGGAGAATGGCACCAGATTTAGGCCCGATGATTTGGTGAGAGTCGGCGAGGAGTGGCAGAGACAAAGGGGGACTAATTGAGACTAATTGAGGGGGGAACCGCGGACAATTAGCCGACATTTGGGGATTGACTTTCTAAAAAACTTTCGAAACTTGAGTGTTCAATGAGATTTTTTCTTAAGAATAAATAAAATAATTTATTAAATTAAATATATTTTCACAGAAAATATTATTATTAGAAAATAAAAATTTTTGATTTACCCTTAGCTTTTGAAAATTTTTGCTTCTTCCAAATATTAATTTTTAAATTTATGAGAATTTTTGAGTCTGTCCGGCCGTACCAATAAGCGCCGTGTCAACTCAGATTTAACCTTTCAATCCGCAAATGTCGTACTACATGGGCGGGACATGTCTTAATCGAGAAATAATTGGAGGAGACCGACAGCCATTACGGCTTAATTGGGGACTAATTGGGCCGCACTGAGGCATCTTTAGTGAAAAATAATTGGAGGAGTGGATAATGTTTTATTAATAAGTAATTAGTCTCGAGCATGGCTTAAATGAGAATTAATAAATTAACTTAAATTAGAATTAATTAATTAATTAATTAATTATGGCTTGAAAATGCAGCCCAACTTTTGAAGGATATGCCCAATCTTCCGGAAAGAGTTAACAATAAAACACTGCTGCAGCGGTACGTCAACAAGTACATGCAATTCGACTTTGTGCTGTATGCCTATTTCTACGAAGTTCGTGTGAACAGAAGAAAGTACGTCCACTTCTTCCCGTGGCATGCCAATTGGTGGATGCACGAGAGCGAAACGGTGGACATCGCAACGGTGGAGGTGGGCCTAATTAATTATTACCAATTTAGGGGTGGGCACAATTGAACAGTGCCAATTTAGGGTTGGGCCCAATTAATTGCCAATTTTGGGTGGGCCAAATTAAACTATTGCCAATTTTGGGGTGGGCTCAATTAAATTATTGCCAATTTTGGGTGTGCCAAATTAAAGTAGTGCCAAATCTGACACGTAATTGTGAAAGTTGCTTTGGTGTAGTTTCATTAATTACCCTTTTCAGCTTAACGGCAGTCTTTTTCCGGAGAGTGGGACCGCTGAAATAATTGAGGAGACGGTAAAAAATAATGAATAATTACACTAATAAGCAGTGAGTGGCTTCTAAATATTTTTGCCGATTTGGTGAAATGTTTAAATGCGCACATTTTTCTTTGCTCAGTCCGAACAGTATCGGGATGAAAAGTCATTTCTGAACCTCGGCATGCCGCTGTTAGCCGGGGAAAGCGTTGTGATTCGGGGCCAAATCGACCAAAATGCGAAATCCGTGCACTTTTATTTGTTGCACAACACCTTTGACAAGAATAAATACAGTTTGGTTTTTGGTTTTTAAATTTAAATTTTGTTTTTTAAGTTTAATTTTATTTGTTTTTGCTCAGTTGGCAATGTTGTGCTTGAGTTTATAATTAAATTCTTGGCGGACGACCGAAATGAAGTGATCGCGATGTTTCAGCTCAAGGAAAAGCTCCAACGATTAATTACATTACCAACCGGACCCCTCGGGGGATAAATTAAAATACGGAATTTTAGCGAAATAATTAGTTGAAAAAAGGACTGATTCTGAGACTAAAAATGTTGTACTGTACTATGTATGGTAGAAAGAATTGGTGAATGAGTTGAACGCAAAAGCGACGGTTTACGGACAATTGGGGTGGATTTTTCAGAAAAGAGTTTACGTAATTTTTGAAATTGAAATCCCATTGATTTTTTTCAGGATAACGGGGAAAACTCTGACAATCTTTTGGACAGCCCCTTCAAAAAAGCTTTGCTTCGCCCTGGCGAACCGTTCGAATTGCGTCTTTTATTACGTAGCGAAAATGAGGGGAATTCGTTCAACAGTAAGCGCTCTTAATTTGTCAACGGAAGAAGTAGGGATGTGCGAGAGTCTTGGTTCTCGATTCCCAACTCGGGAAATTTCTCGGGTTTTTCCCTTCTCGGTTCCCGGTCTCGGGTTTTAGTCTCGGAAAGCGAGAAATTTTTCATTTTTTAATGAATTCCCGAGTCGAGAAATTTCTCGGGTTTTTTTGGGTCTCGGTTCTCGTATCGTTTTCAGAGTCATTTCTCGGTCTTCGGTTGCCATGGTCACTAAGTTCCACATCCTTGGCATATTTTTTTCGGTATTATTATCTGTGTGGAGATTTCACATAAATTTTTTATGGAATAAACTTGTTTTAGGGGTTTTCAGAGTCGGGAAACTCAATTCTGGTATCAATTTCGGTCCATTCGAACCATGAACAACCCAAATTTCGGAAAAGGTGTAGAATTGTGGTCCCGACGGAAAATAAACTTAAAATTTTTCTTTTTTCTGGTATGAAAAATGTGCTGATTACGAACCTGAGCTCAGATTTTCTAAAATCATTGATTTTACTTGATTTTTTTCAAAATTTTTAAAATTTTCTTCTCAAATTATCTTTTTCAAGGACATTAAATCAAGGACCGTTTCAAATTTAAAAATTAAAGTGCCCATTTCGAGGACCCTTGCCATTCAAGGACGAATGGGAGACCTCACATACTACCTATTTTCCAGCAAGTACATATTTGGTAATATAAGTAGTCCCTCCTGTCTATTTTTCGAAATTTTTTTCCTATGTTACGGACTAATTATGCGCATGTTTTGGGGTGGGATTTTCACTAGAAAAGAATGAATCACTTCCATTTATGATAGGCGCAACACAGCAAACATACAATAAATACACATCAGTGATCAAAAAAGAACAATACATTGATATGAACATTAATCACGCAAATATAAAATAGACAGGTTTATGTACATTATCTCTGTTATTCGTCTGCCGCGCCCGTTCTCCTGTTCTTCAAGTCCGAGCTTCAGATTGGCATTGGCACAGCTATCTCTCCGCCACCCTCACCAACAAATGTGTCCCCCCATTAGGGCCAACTTTCGGTAAAATTCACCATTTTTGTTTTGCATTCCCCGACGAAGGCACCCAATTTTGTGCCCTCGTTTATAAATTATTAATTTCTAATCCTTTTTTTTTGCTTTTAAATCATGGTAATATTGTTTTCGATCATTAAAATCCCTTTCCCCTTAATTAAAAATCATTTTCTGTCGCTCCAATTCCGTCCGTTTCTAATGAATTGCCCCCCCCCCCCCCCCTCCACCCTAACTTTTTCTCATGGCAAAATGCCTTCCCTCCCCTCACACAATGGTTTTGTCCCTTTTTCGTGTTCGGCATTTCTCACTTTTGACCTTATCTTCCACCCTCGCTTTTGTCTGTCTGTCTCTTTTTGTGCCACCCTCACATTCATTCATTTTCCCGCTGTGTTTAATCATCGCTTTTCGTTCGGCATTTTCATCGGCACCATCTGCTGCCGTTTCTGCTGCTGTGCTAATTGTTTTCCAACTTTTCTCCTCCCTCCGTTCCGTTGGTTTACGATTTGTATTATTCACCTCCCCCTCACATTCCAAGAATTTTTCAATGTTTCTCAGCTGTTCCATTCGGCACGGCATTTCTGCTGGCCAATTGCTAATTGAAGTTTTGCAGCATGCACAACGAATTCCCCGCCCCCCCCCCCCCCCTGACTCCACCCTCACACATTTGGCAAACAATTCCTGTTGTTTGGTTGGTTGGCACTGCTTCTGCTGCTATTTGATAATTGCTTTCCAATCCCCCCCCCCCCCCCCCCCCCCCCCCCCCTCCTCCCACTGTCTGTTCACCGCCGCCCCATTTTTTTCTGTATTCTCCAATCTGCTGGGTTCGACCTGGACCTCTCTACTGGACTCAGGACTGCTTTTTACCGAGTCCCCAGGTCCATGTCTAGCCCATTAACGGCAACCTGGATTTCAATTAATTAATTTTTACAAACATTGTTTGTTGCATTTTAAATAAATTTCAAAAAATCTAGGTCTAGACCCTGGATCCAAGCATGACAAGCTGAATTTACCTGAATTTTTGTCCCAGTAATAGCCCCATTTTTTTCTGTATTCTCCAATCTGCTGGGTTCGACCTGGACCTCTCTACTGGACTCAGGCCTGTTTTTTACTGGGTCCAAGGCCCAGGCCACTTTAAGGTAACCTGGATTGTAATTAATTCATATTTCAAACCTTTGTCAACCTTTTAAAATAAATTCCAAAAAATCCTGGTACACGCCTGGGACCCAGTAGGCCATGACAAGCTGAGTTTTCCTTAATTTTCAATTCTAACTGGAACCCCTGTCCTCCATTGTCCAGGCTTTGTTCAAAGTGTCGAATTCTGTTCCAATCCCTCCCTCTTTTGTTCTCCTTTTGTCCCCTCCCTTTTGTTTTGTCTTCCTCCACCCTCTTCTCCACTTCCTTCTCCATTTTGTTGCTGCTTCACCTGCTGTGTGGCACTTTTCGTGCTGATGGAATGCTTTTTATGCAGCGCCATTTAACACAAACAAATTTCTTTTGCTGCCCAACTTTTCTCCCCCCCCATCACTTTTTTATTTTTTTTCTTCGTATCCATGG